>CM040239.1:110014545-110229056 GCA_022545495.1 Chrysanthemum lavandulifolium | reverse complement strand
CACAAGCTTGATCTTTTCAAAATCTCACATGTCACCCACCAAGAGCTGTTTGATGTTGGCTCTGAAGGATTTCCATCTTCATCGTGAATACTTTTACATACCACTCGGATGTTACGCAATACCACAAGGATAATGCGTAGGACTCTTAATATACTTACTTTCCACATTGTGTGAACAAAGAAGTCTTCATGAATTTAGTGTCCTAACGAGATATTGTGGATGATCTCATGGCTCTAGACTCAATAGTGCACATTTGGTTCTGTGTGGGAGACTGAGGGAGAGGTCTCTACTTCAATATCAACCATCTCTAAGAGAAAGTCGATAGATTATGTCGGTTCCTGTGAGAATGAAACAAGCCCTTTTAAGAGGAACTTGAGTGGCTTGGGAAGTTTAGTCTTGATCGTCCTTTGGGTCCATGACGTCTTGTCTTCAATACAGTGTTACCTTAGTAACAACCAAGAGCATATGTATTGAACCCGATTCACGCCCTAAGGTTGAATTGATGGAGGGCTATTTCTTTTCACCCTTTTCACATTCGGTTCTTTTTCATTCTTCAACCCCTTGATGCTTACCGAGACTTCATAACTAGAACCTTGTTGGGTTTATTCCAAGTACTAGCTACATCTCACTGCACTCTTCCCGTATCTCACTTTTCTCCTTTTTTCAATATACCTAAGGACTCTACACTATCTAGTGGATTGTCCTGGTAGATCCCTCCGGTTACAGCGGATCGTGGGAACTAATACCTAACCTAACCATCCTTATAACACCATGCATAAAGTAAATTGGTCGGTCTTTTGAGTGCAGTTCATTCTTCCTTAAAACCAATTGAAAATCATTTGGAAAAACAATCAAGGTACTTGTGATACGAGATCAAAGCATTTTGTACCTTAATAGTTTTGATCATTTAGAAAACCTCCCCTCAACATGTGTGTATGATTTAGAAATTGTTTAGCACAAGGAGGCAAGAGGACTTTGAAATATTTTCTTTGATCACAATTTTCATCTGAAAAAGCCATTTGATTTTCATGGTAAAATTCTCCCCTCAATATGTGCATAGGATATTTTAAACCATTTTATCACATAGAGGCAAGAGTTCTTTTGAAGCACATCCACAATCACAAGATCCATTACAAAACCATTTGAAAACACAATCAAGGTACTTTATAAATCTCTTTTAAAAACTTTTGTACCTCGATGGTTTTGCTCCCTCAATATGCTAGCGAGATTCGAAGCGTTTAGCACATATGAGAGGCGACTGCACAATTGAATCAAAACGATCATCATTTATCAAATTTCATATTAAATCACAAATTCTCCCCCGATCAAAAATATCAAACCCTTTGAGATTTTGGATCCCAAGTGATTTAATAAGGTTTAGAAAACATGGGAGAATATGTGGCCTGGTTTAAATACTCATCATGTTTTTGGATAAATCCTCCTCCTCAACATGTGCATTATGTATTTGAAATCGTTTGGCACATGGAGGCAGGAGTGCCTTTGAAGGACTAAAACCAATTCCATTAAAACAGATTTGAGATTTAAATCACGATCTCTCCCACGATTAAAATTTCAAACCATTTGAGATTTGTGATCCCAAAAGATTTAAATCATTTAGAAAATTTTGGGGAAAGACGTGGCAAGATTTGATTTTGAAAAATGACGGATAAGGACCATTTTAAGACATTAAAGATTGTTAGTGTCGTATGATTGTTTTAAGAGATATTTTAGTAAATAAAACAATTTCACAATCAAACAAAACGAGAAAAATTTCATTTTGATGATCTTGATTCTAAAGAAAAAATCATACCTTGAGATAACATTAAATCTTTAGATCACCACTTATATTGTACAATCCGAAACTTTTATGAAGAAATATTGTTTGAAAATATTATATTTTAAATCACTCTCCCCTCAATCCATGACAAGTCAATAATTGAGTGACTTAGGTTTTGATAACAAGAAGTCCGGTGATTTTTAAAACTTAGTCCAATATATTTTCAAAACAATATTTTCCATTTTCAAAACAATTTAATCAAATTATTCAAAATTGTTTAGAAATGATATCTGCACAAAGATTAGTTGGGTGGTTGAGCCGCTTTTGTTGTTGTTGTTGTAGGGTTTGGAAGAAAACCGTCTGGCGATGCGATGAGACTTCTTCTACGTTGCATTTGAATGCCAGCGAGGTCAAATTAAGCTCCGTTTCTTCAATCTCTTAGAAGAAAACCATCTGGCGATGCGGTGAGACCTCTTACGTTGCATTTATGCCAACTCTCCATAGAAGTCCAATTAAGCTCCGTTTCTTCATTTGTCAACCCAAGATATAGTTACCCTTTCCTTTCGGCATCAATCATCTTCAATTGTGGGATCCGGATGGGAACATTCTTTTATACCAATATACCGCATCGTTAGTGAACACATCTGGATATATGGTGGTCAACATCACCCAAACAACAATCGACTAATTCAAGTCAATTCAACATATCAATCGGTTCATATAAGGCATGGGGTTTATGTGTTTCTCAAACTCTAATCATCTAAACCTAACAATCATATCCTAAATTCCTAGTCCTTGACACGAGGCAAATATCATTTTAATTAAGCCGTGGGATAATTAAGAAAGCGTTAGATGATATAGATTTGAAAACATTCTCCCCTCAATCAATGACCCATTTTTACGAAAAGTTTTAAAAGCGAAGTCATTGATTGAGTTTGCAAATAGTACTGAAAACTCGATAGATTGATTTAATAGCAACTCATTTACCACCATTAAGTTAAAACAAATATTTTTAGAAGAATTTTAGGCGGAAAATATTTGAGTAAAATGCTGATCCTTGACATACTTTCCTCATTATGTTTTAGGATAAGTGCGAAATATTTGAAAATTAGTTCGGTGTAGCACTTTCCTTTCTTGAAAAGCAGGTTGCTATCGAAATAATAGCAAGCCATAGTTTAACAGGTCACGATCAAGTAGCTGCAAGCCATATTTTGAAGCGGGTTCTGATCAAATAATCGTAAGCCATATATTTTGAGACATGTTTAGAAAAGAATATTTACACCTCATGCTCGAACTTCATCTATGGTCCGTGCCATTATTGAATGACATTTCTAAGACCGTAGATGTTATCGATACGGAAGACATGTCTTAGAAAAACAATATTTTTGGCCTTTTCAAATTTTTCGATTTTTATGGGTTTTGTTGATTTTATATTTTTCTATTTTCTTTTCTTGGTTTTATATTTTCTATTTTCTTTTGTTGGTTTTATATTTTCTATTTTGTTTTTGATAAATATATACAAAGATAGAGAAGATGATATAGTAAAGAAGATGATGATACGAGTACCGAGATAAGGATATCAAGCAACCCGTTGTAGAAGATAAGTCATCATCTCTTAAACATTCACCACCAAAGCATTCGAGGCTCTTGAATCGAATAAAGAAATTGAACCATCTCGAAAGAGAGACTGCGACTTCCCCAAACCGAAAATCCTTTGGATGAGCAGATTGACTCTATTTCAAGCTTTCCTTAGCCAGTGCATGAGAAGCACACCATTATCATAAATCCCATTGCTCTATTAAGACCGATAATCGAGATTCTCCATTCGGGTTATATCATCCAATAGAACATCAACAACGTTTCATCCCACACATAAATAACACTTCTCAAATTTCCTTTCAAGCGGCGTCAGGCGATCCATTCCAAAAGGTGTCAAGAGAACAATTCCCCAGTAGTTGAATTGATGCGATCGGTCTCTTTGTATAATGCTCAAGAACTCTCCGAATACACATCATGAGGGTAATCAAGAACAACTCCCCAATGTTCACATCTTTCATCCACGATGAATGTGTATGAAGCTCAAGAACCGAAGTACACCAATATCCAAGAACTCTCCCAAATACACATCATGCGGGAAGGAAAACACCTCCCCAATGTTTGTGGTAAACAATGGCTTTCTTCACGATGATCGTGTATGAAGCTCAAGGACCCGACACACATTCCCCAAAGAGAACAACCGATAACATTGAAGAAGCGGGCCGAATCATCGATTATCTGCGGGTGACAATCTCTGCGGATGTCAACACCGAATAAGTGATTATATCTCTAAATCACGATTAAGCCCTCAAGTAAAACATCCGAGCATCCCCGATGTTCACAATTCTCTCTCCCCGATGATTGCGATAACATCGAGATCATCACACCAATGTACATCTTATATCTTGAAACATTTTCTAACATCTCTTCCCCCATAGTTGAAATAAGAACACTAAACGCCTTGAAGAGTTAAACCTTGAGTTTCTCTGCGATCATGACATTTGTTTTCTGGAATATCTTCAATCACTTAGAAGAGTTAAGTTCATCAAGTTTACTCGCCATGAGTCAAACCTTGAGTTTCTCTGCGGTAATAACATTTGTCTTCCGGGATATCTTCAATCACTTAGAAGAATTAAGCTCATCAAGATTACTCGCGTTTAGATCGTGTCTCCTTTCCCACTCTTGGTTTTGATGCTTGGAATCGACAACTCATTGAAAGCCCGTATACTAGAAATTTGTTGAGAAGAATACTTGAATTCTTTGTGAGAATCAACTTCTTTGAAGAACGAATGAGCAAGTCTAGCGGGGATTAAATCGACATATCACTCTCCCCGATTAGTGCTCTCCCTAAACCGACAATCTGTTTGATATGACCCAGTTAAGAAGAAGTCTTTAGATCGCTAAATGCAACTCGTCTTTAGTCTTCTACCATATATCGGAAAATGTAGAACCATTGTAGACTCGACCTTCTTCAAGATTTTCCGGTTGGGGAATAGATAGTTAACATCTTCAACTCACTAAAAATAAGAACATCACCAAAAGCATCCCAATCAACTTACATCTTGCAAATCCCTTAACTAAAATCCTCCCAATCAAACAAGAACGAAAGATGTTCATCAAGGAAATCGACAATCGGGGCCATAGCGAACACACAAGATGGTAACACTAAGCAAACAATCACATCAAACAAGACGGAAGGTTGTTCGAATCATCATGTTGATGTGCACGTGAAGCATTAACCGAAGCACTTTGTCAATAAACTCATATCACAGTGAAGATGTCAACTAACGGCTCTTAAGAAGAAACCCATGTGAAGATTACCCGATAAGAAGAAGCTCGGTTCTTACATGAGTTTAGAGCCGTATGACCATTTAAATTCTCAAATAATAATCAACCATGCATTAATTTCACTTCTTCTCCCCTCAAGAATTGCATACGGAGTTGCCATTCTTGATTAAATAAGTGAAAATCATCCGAATGTTCTATTCACACTTCTCTCCATAAAATAAGCACATGATGTCGCCATCTTCATTATAATCGAGCAAGTGGAATGAGAAAACAATCGATGGTAGCCGGTTCACTTGAAGACTCGAGCGCATGGAAAAAGTATGAAGCATGTTGATGAGAATGGTCATAATAAGAAGATTTCTCTTCTTGAAGATAAAGCGCTTAATCGACACGTACACTTTTCTTATATTTGAGGAGCGAGGCATGAACTGTTGTGTTCATACGTCATATTCTCTCTCTTTTCAATTCTCTTAGCAAAACATGTAATCAACCCCATTATCATTCGGTAGGCCCTTTGTCGTGACGGTGATGGAGAAAACCCAATATGATGAATTTGACCACAAGTAAACTAACCCGAACTCGTGACTTAAACTTGCACATGTGTAACAAAGAGCGGTGCCGAGAATTCATGCTCCATTGAATCTCTTAAGTACTCTATACTCTTCAACCAACCAACCATCAAGTAATAGGCGTACATTACCTCTTGAAAATCCACAATTGAATGTGACACCGAGCACTACAACGTAACTCCTTTAAGTGATAGTTATTTTGTAGTGGTAAGAGCCCAATTACCCAAGTGGTAAAAGAAAAGGTAAAAGACACCCAACAATAACTAGATTTCCAAGTCTTCGTTTTTAATGATAAGCTTGAACAAGGATCTTGAAGATTCTTCATCCATCCATCCCCGATACCTTCGGATACTAAGTACACTCGCCCGTGATATTTCACTTGACCTCAAATGAATAATACGGAATTAACGCGTTGTCACATCTTCTTAGCGCTCAAATCTAGCCTTCTTTGACATTTAAGCGAACTTTGATAATGGTTTCATCCGACCATGGTAAAGTGAGCATACCCCGTAAAACATTGAAGTAACCAAACCGCCATGACAAATATCCAAACACACATCCAATTCATGAAGTACACCCTTTTATACCTTCTTGAGCGAAACCGTAGCACCGACATCAAATGAGATCCCGAAATACACTTTCCTTTCTCCGGATGGTTCCATCAATACGGATTTTACAATTCTATGGTTTAAACAGAAATAGTATCTTCATGATTTTACAAAACCAAGAATAAACCGTAAGATAGATCCGAAATGCACCTTATTATTACTAGGATGTTTCCATTGTCACGAGGATTTTCTGGTCTATGATTTAAACCGAGAAATAGGTTCTTTCGCGGGATTTTACAAAATCAAGACAAAACCGTAAACAATGTCGTCTTGAATATGTTATGACAACTTTGGTTTCGGTGAATATCTGTTTTAGGGGAACATGCACCGGTTCATCAGTGGCTCATTAACCAACATCAACATTATCATCAACCATCCAATAAACATTTTGGTAAACACATCTTTCACATATTCGTCATTAATGTTGTGACCACATGGCGAAGTAAACCGATATACCATTTTTGATCATGAAGAAGAATTCCCAGTTTGCTACTTAAGCTTGTACTAATCCTTGTGAAGAAGAAAGCGGTATACCCAAAGTACAAAACTTCTTGCGTATCCTCAACGGGAAAAATATCACTTAAATCCAAATAAAATACCGTATAAACAACCACGTAGTCAACTTAGTTCAATAAACACCTCGGGCCATGACATAATATCCTGCGTGAAAGCGTATAAACCAAAGTATCAAATAGTATAGCACAACGAATCTCATCATCACACCAACACTTTTATCATCAAATCACAAAGTCTCAACACATCGTCAAATCACTTTACCAAATCTCATATTGTCCAATCTCATAAAAGCTCAATATCCATTTCAAAAATCACGACTCAAAGTAATTAACGATCCAAAACTCGGTCACAATATACGGTTCATAAGATAGTTTCTCTAGCCCATGAGATTAGATCCACTTACCGTCGATAATCCAAAATAAGATCAATCCGATTCAATAATTAGAATCCAAATGTCAAGTTCAAACATAATATCACATATTCAAAATTTTCGTTAACCACAATTCACATACATGCCGGTTCATAAGTCAATATCATACATGGCCCAACATCTAACCATAGAACTCGTTAGGCCCATAACATATCAAACTACCCATGAAGCTAAAATTCGCCCATCATTGACAAGCGCACAAATGGTAATAATATCACCGATCCACATTATGAGGTGACCTAATTTCACGGGTATTTAAAACACCCTCATCCACTCTTAACCCTAATCACTCACAATCCCAAAACTTACACATACTGATCAACCTAATAACACTCCATATTGTTCACCTCCATCGATAATAACGCTCCACACAAAAAATCAAGATCTAATCTCACTCATTAACACTTCCATCTAAATAGATCCTCAAACCCTCCAACCCTAATAACCAAATCAGTACACCTCCATATAAACCGAACACCACAAATCACAAGTATGTCGTCCCAATATAACGCCTTCAACAAACTAAGTTCACCACAGGGATGGCTTGAACTTGTCAATAATGCCACAGGGATGGTGATTATGAAGAGCAAATATTTGATTTCAAGAACATGACAAGGAACACCGGTAGGTTTAATCATTTTCATATGTTGTCATAGTCATAAACGAGCCAAACAAATGATATAACAATATTGTTAAAATCATTTGTTTAATTCGTATATTAACACCAAGTTAGATCAATGATGGTAACTACTCGTGTTTATGGACCTATGAGTCTTGATATAACTTGTATGTCACACGAATATCAAGCTGAGATCAATTTATTTCGCTCTTTGTATATGGATCGTGATGTAATTCATTTCGTGTATAAGACTCTTGAAAGTCTTGGATATAACTTATGAGAACCACGAAAATGACTAAGCGAGATCACCTTTAGTCCCGTTTGATTATATCTTTATAACCGAATAAAGAAGAAAGATGAAACCCCAAATGGTTTTGATATTTCTTCATTATATTCGATATTTTCATTAAAACATGGATACGTGATGATAAGGGTTCAACAAAAGGTCTATTGAATGATTTGAACTCACATTGAGATCTTTTGTTTTCGATTCGAATGTGAGTGAGTCAAGATCGATGATGAAATCATTATAAGGGTAGTAAGGATCTAATAAAGGTCTTGAGAAATATTTCAAATCCTTTATGAGAAATGAGATCTTCGTTACCATGATTATGAGTTCCAAAAGGACGATTTGTGATGAGTCTTGAAATGGTTTAATATAGTGTATGAGTCTTGAATCTTGATGTTATGGTTTATGTTGTTGATGTCGTGGTCTAGTGGTATATGTGGTTAGGTCTTACTTCTCCTTCTTCCTTTACATCCAAGTCATTTAGTCTTTCTTTTCAACATGTTTTGTCCGCCAAGTCGCTAGGTTCTTTTTATACAAGTCGCTAACATTCAAACACATTAAGTCGCTAGCAGTTTTTTTTCAAAGCAAGTCGCTAGATCTTTGTTCAAAACCAAGTTGCTACGACTTCTTCCAAACCAAGTCGCTACGACTTGTTAAAGAACAAGTCGCTAGGTTAAGAACCAAGTCGCTAGCCAGATTACTGAGTCATGTCGCTATTTAGCTTTTGACATAAGTCGCTGTTGACTTTCAAAAACGTCAACGAATATCCAAGTCGCTATATGATGGTCAAATCGCTCGACTTGTAAATACAAGTCGCTAGCAAGATTCAATGAATCGGACAAATAGTGATAAGTCGCTACCATGAAATTTGACATTTTCCGATGAGTTTTCCGACCATATTTCCGACCATCTTCATAAACAAACCCGTAAAACGTGACAAAAAAAGCGCATATGATTTGTTTGACCCAGGTTTGACAATTGTATCACCACAAGAAGAATGACCATTAGACTATCAAAAGTCACCATATGGAACAAAGCAGGTTCTGATTGATATATCTTTTGGACCAAGTAAATAGACAAGACAGATATTCAATATGACCTTTGATGACCAAAGAGGATACAAAACATGATAACAACAGTTTACCCATAAAAGATATTCGACCACATACACAAAGCAGTAAACAAGTATCAAAACCACAACAACCATGATGCGAAACCACAAATCAACATAACACAAAAAACACGGCTCGATACCAATTGTAGGATCGTTATTTTTATGTGTTTGATGATTCGGTGGTCTTGGAAGATCAAAATACATGTTTGCCATTAGAGAGAAAGTTAGAGTTGGGTGGTTTCTTGGTAGAGAGTTACTTCACAAAATGTAGAATATTAGATTGAAGCACCACCCTTCCATGGATGGAAGGGTATTTATAGTTACAAGAAATACGACCTCCTATCGGCACGTGGATCGGTGTATACGCTGGTAAAGACCCGTCCTTCCTCCACGGTGTTGCACTAAGCTATACTACGCTACAAACTAATAAATAAAATACTAAATAACGTAAATAACGATATGTCTACGAGCTAACTTATGCTAGATAATATTAGGGTAATGACTCTTCACTATGAAATTTTCTAAATCTAACAAGGGACGAGGTGGGCGGGAGAGGTTATGTTGGCAACGAGAATCGAGGAAGGAATGGTAACCAAGGTCAAGCTAAGCCCATCAAATGCTATAAGCGTGGTGGTGAGGACACATTGCAAGGAGCGCACATCTCCAAAGCGTCCACGAAACGCGATTACTTCGAGAGATAAAATCTGGCACAAGCTCGGGACAATGGTGATGCTTTGAATGAAGAGGAATTCTTGTTTCTTCTTGAGGGCAATGCCAAGACCTATGATGCGAGATGTGGATGAGCGACCTATTAGGAGATAGGCCACAATCATCGAATGCCTTTCAAGTCGCCGACGTGATGCATACGACTACGATGTGGATGATGGACCTACAAGACACACAATTTTTATGGCTAGCATTTCTCCAATGGTTTCTCCCAAGGTCTCTTCTTCACCACTATTGGGCCATCCCATGACAAGCTCATCTCGGAGGTATTAAAACTATACAATGATGTCGATGTGCAACGGATGCATGACAAAGTACAATCAATCGAAACTATTGAATCAAATATTGAAAATATGGGTAATATCAATATTGTCCCATATGATCAATATGTGAAACAAAGTGAAAGTGAAGTTGTACCAAGTGATGCATCTTCTGCGATCAACAATGACTATGTTTTGATGAATACACCTTGCATGTCCACGATGATTCCGTAATTTACGAACTAAATGCCTATAAAGAGCGTGTTGCTATTTATGAACAACGTGCTAAGTTTGAGTTGACCACTCGTGAGCGGGAAATGGATGACCAAGTGAGTACAAGAATTAGAAAAGTAAGTTTAGAGAAGAAGTATTGAAACAAGAATTAAATTCCTTGCAAGAAAAACTTTCTAAAGCATTAAACAAAACAAGAACTTCAAGAAAATGTTAAAATGCTTAAGCAAGAATTTAATGCAAAGGAATCAAAACTCTTGAGAGATTTTTCTAATCGAAGACTTTGAAAAACAAACTTGAGAACAAGTTATGCGTAAGGAAACACCATTCGGACTACTCACATGGTCACTAAACATCGAGTCTTAGCGATAAGCATAGCATTCCCTTGTTGAGGAACCAAATCCAGAGGTAATTAAAAGGCTAGAAATGCTCATAAGGTGCTTTATGATGGTAATGAAATCCTTAAGCCTAGGCGAAACCTAGTTGTGTTGAGTGCCTCGAGGAAGATAAGAAATCGAGATGAAGTCACTAGGAAAGGATGAACAAAAATTAGATGACCTAAATGCAAAGAGAAAAAATAAAAATCACTCCCGTGACTACAAGAAGGAAAACTGGATTTCCTTGAACATGTTTAAGCCTCAGACATTGTTGACTCCAGAACAAGTTTTCGGAAAAAGGATTTAGATAAGCGGAAAGTCGAAAATATTGTTGAAACAAACCCCCTTTATGGAAAATGCCTAGCGATGTGTATCCTCCTAATACACCAATGCATCTTGTTCCTAGAACAATTGCCACTAAAGCAAGACATTAATTAGCCAATACGTTATATTTCAACTATTTGTTGATTTTGAGAAAACTTGCAAGAAAAGGATCACACCAGCTGGTATAGCTGAAGGAGAAAGGGGTTTTGAAAAAATGAAAGAATGTTATTTAAGCGAGGTCATGCCTTCTTTAAACTTCTAAAAGACCACTTTGAGAGTCTTAAAAGGGATAGAAACCGATATTAAGGGAATGGAAAGGAATTTGATGCAATGGTTCTTTGAAGTTAGTGATTATGAGCGTGTACTAAAATATAATGAGATTGAGAGGAAGAACTTGCATACCTTAAATGAGACTCTTATTCTTGAATGTGTTGCTCGAGATATTTTTTCATTGCTTCAAATTGCTCTATTAATGCTTCCAAATTTCATGAACTATCTGTTGCCGAAAGTCTCCCATGATCGTGTCATTGAGCTTGAAAACTAATTCTAAACTAAGCGAGAAAATTGAAGCGGATGATCACGACACATTGGTTAAACATTTTTCTAAACTAGAAGTTGAGTATTTTAATTTACAACTAAAATATCAACATCTCAAAGAAAATGTCAAAACTTCAAATGTCAAGACATCTTGAGATGCTCGAGTTTGATCACAGTTTTCAAATTAACAAACGTGATGAATGATTCAAGCTTAGTGCAACACGATCGAAAGTTGAAAGCACAAATCTCTCAATTAAAGGGTCAAGCGAACAATATGAGGTTCCCAAATGCCTCCTCCTTTAGATTCTCAGTTTCTCAAACGTTTCATCTTCAAAACCTAGTAAATGCTTTACAAAAGGAAAGCGAAAGTTTTCTAGAAGAAAATGAAAAGGTTAAGCGTCATTTCAATGAGTTATTTGAGTCAATTAAAGTCACTGTAACAAAAACAACGAACAAATAGCTTCATTGCAAAAGGAAATTGAGAATCAAGAGTCGTAAAAGGGAAAATGCCAATGACCAATGGGAGAATGTTGTATCAAAGGTTCACTCTTGTAATAAATATGCTTTATCTCGTGACATATGTCCCTCCTCATCTAAGGAACAACAAACTTGCCATTCAAACATACTTCTCATCCCTTAAGGATTGCCTAGAATGTCTGCGTGAGATTGTTGAAGAGGATAAGCTAGAGAAACCTCATGATAATGCAATTGGACATGCATGCTTATATGCCAAACGATCTCAAGAAATCTTAGAATGCTTGATCACAATATGCCCAAAGTCATTAGGTGAGAGAGTTAATCCTTTGATTCCATGCTCAATGCCTAATGCTAAGTATGATATGCATTCGATTCCCAATGTTTTAAATGTGAACCGTAGTATGCCTTTAAGTAGTTCAGATTCCAGATCTGTCAATGCTAAGAAAGAGAGCTCAAGTGTGCCTTCTAGAAGTACAAATCCAGTACCTCTAGTTTTATGAAAGTGAACCTAAGTGCACTGCATGTAGTTCGGACTCGGTACATCTAAGCAGTGATGCAAAGAGTAGTTAAACCAACTAATGTTCCCATTCCTCTCTAGAGTAATCGGTGACATTAAGCGGAGCGGTCAAAGTCTCAAGACAATACAAGGAATGATAGGACCTCTCGAGCTAAGAATGTGCCTTTGGAAGAGTAGAAGAACAATCTAGGAACTTTAAGCTTGAATTGAATAAAACTAATCGTGTTGATTCTAGTATTAGCCATAGGCGTCTTGTAATTAATTAATTCGATACTATTTGCAAACCTTGTACTAATGTCTCGCTTGAATTGCTTCTAATCATGAATGTGGTGTTCTTTATTACGCCTAATGATGTTAATTGTCCGATTAATATTGTTAATGCTAAAATTCATGCTAAGAAGGCTAAAAGGCAAAAGCGAAAGAAAGTTAGAAAGCGATTGGAAACCAGGAAGAACATTCGGTAAAATAGGCTTTTATTGGACACTTTGGTCTTAAGACTAATCGATAATGCCCACTAGAAAATGGATGCCTCTTGGTAGAACTATTCCTTAAGAAGTGATCACCTTGTGAGCGTGGCTAATCTCGACACTAGTATCGCATCTATTCACAACGATTCCATTGTCTCACTACGATATGAATGCTTCTATTTCGATGTGGGTGTTCCAAACATTGTTACTAACCAAATGGAACCCATTCTTGCATGGGGATCCCAATTATCGATTATCCATTTTTTTTCGTGTTCAACTGCGCAGATCGTTCAAATCGTTACGTGGTACACGGACTCAGCCGTTCCAAGCATATGGTGGAGACGGTCATGACCATGAACTTCGTGAGCAAATTCATCGGATATTAGATTTGGTAATGATCATTTGGTGCTAATACGGGTTATGGAGATTATATTGTTGGTGATAGTGTCATCTCTAGAGTTTACTATGTAGAAGGTTTGGGTCATAATCATTCTCTGTTGGTTAATTCATGATTACGATCTAGAAGTTGCCTTGAAAACATACCCTTTGTTAGAGATTTTAATGGTAAGGAATTGTTAAAAGGAACTCGTGGGTCAAATCTTTACACCATCTCTATCGATGACATGATGAGGGCTTCTCAATCGCTTATTATCTAAGGCTTCAAAAACAAAGTCATGGTTATGGCATCGTCGTCTCAATCACTTGAACTTGGCACCATCAACGATCTTTCCGTAAAGGACTTAGTTGTAGGTTTACCTAGACTAAAGTATGAAAAGGATCATCTTTGTTCAACATGTCAATTGGGAAAAAGCAAGAAGTATGCCCATAAACCCAAACCTACTAACTCTCACAGAAGTTCTTCATATGATTAGTATGGATTTATGTGGACCAATGAGGGTGCAGAATATCTTTGGGAAGAAATATGTGTTAGGTGTGGTTGATGATTACTCTAGATTCACTTTGGGTCAAGTTCTTAAGGACAAAGGATGAAACTCTGATATCATCATCAAACTCATCAAGCAATTGCGGTCCGACTTAACAAAACCGTCAGAATTATCGAGCAGACAATGGGCGGGTTTGTCAACAAACAACTTAGTGAATTCTATGAAAGCGTTGGAATCGACCATCAAAAAGTGTTCCACGAACCCTCAACGAGCGGTGTAGTTGAAAGGCGAAATCGTACTCTTGTTGAAGCCTCTAGAACAATCTTGATCTACTCAAAGGTTCCAATGTTTCTGCAGGTGGTCAAGCAATCGCCATCGCATGCTACACACAAAATCGTTCCCTAATTCACACCGTACATGGAAAACTCCATATGAACTTGTCCACACGCGAAAACCTAATCTCTTTCCTTCGTGTGTTCGGTGCATTGTGCTATCCAACTAATGAGGGTCAAGACTTAGAAACTTAGGGCTAAAGTCGACATTGGAGTATTTGTAGGATATGCATCAAACAAAAGGGATACGAATCTACAACAAAGAACCCGAAATATCATGGAAACAATTCACGTTACATTTGATGAGTGACCGGTCAAATGGCTCACGGACACTCCATTCAGGACCCCACTTCAAAAGCAGTCCCAATTGGTTCATCTCTTGTTCCAAACTCCTCTCAGAAACTCATATGTACCTCCATCGAAGATGATGTAAAGAAATTGTTTGATCCTATGTTTGATGACTGTGTATGATTCAATTACTAATGAGGTTGACTCCTACAAGAGGATGATCATATTCGATAAATGAAGTCAATCCCTCGGTCTCAATATCTTTAAGTCAAGAAGCACTGCTGCGATCCTTGATCTCATCAACAAATCATCATTCTTCAAATGTACATCATGGAAATGTTTCGCATCAATGATGAAGTTAATCCCTTTGCGACTCCGGAAGATGCTCCATTTGAAAACATATTTGCTACGCACGAATCATCATCGAACCATCTTCTTCGAGGAGACATCGACTTAGCTACCTCGGTTCCTCAACAAGCGCCACATGAACACCTCGGAAAATGGACTCACGATCACCCTTAGACAACATCATTGGAAATCCCTCTCGTCTGTATCAACCCGGAAACAACTCGCAACCGATGCCTTATGGTGCTTCTTCAACTCCGTACTATCTAAGATCGAACCAAAAGATGCTAAAGCGCCATGAATGAAGATATTGGTTCAATGCCATGCAAGATGAAATTCATGAGTTTGATCGACTTGATGTATGGGAGTTAGTACACGCTCGAGGCGTGCTATGATTATAGCTCTCAAATGGATCTTCAAAGTAAAACTTGATGAGCATGGTG
This sequence comes from Chrysanthemum lavandulifolium, assembly GCA_022545495.1. Classification (NCBI taxonomy): domain Eukaryota; kingdom Viridiplantae; phylum Streptophyta; class Magnoliopsida; order Asterales; family Asteraceae; genus Chrysanthemum; species Chrysanthemum lavandulifolium. The sequence goes on along the minus strand of CM040239.1, from coordinate 110,213,602 downwards.
ATGTGTTGAAGAACAAGGCTCGATTAGTTGCTAAAGGATATCGTCGGGAGGAGGTATAGACTTTGAAGAATCTTTGCTCCAGCTTGCTCGAATCGAGGCAATCGAATCTTCGGCTATCTTTGCTAGTAAGAACATGGTAGTATATCGATGGATGTAAAGACGGCATTTCGAGCGGAGATCTTAAAGAAGTCGTCTCGTCGTAACACGAAGGATTTGTGAATCAAGAGCATCCTACTCACGTTTATCGTTTGAAGAAGGCTCTTTACGGTTTAAAGCAAGCTCCGAGGGCATGGTATGATACCTTTGTCAAAGTTTCTACTATCAACCGGATTCATCAAAGGAGATTGATCCTACATTGTTCACGAGGAAGTCGAGCAAACATTTGATTCATGTTCAAATTTACGTTGATGATATTATTTTTGCCTCGATGGACCCAATGGAATGTGATCGTTTTCAAATGAAATGAGTTCAAAGTTTCAAATGTCAATGATGGGACAAATGTCATTTTCTTGGGATTACAAATTTCACAAAGTCCGGAGGCATTTTCATAAATCAATCTAAATATGCAACGGAGATTTTAAAGAAATTTGGATTTGATTCAAGTGACCTGTTGACACCCCATGATTGACCGAACCAAACTAGATGAGGACCTCAGAGGATCATGATTGACCAAACAAAATATCGTAGTATGATTGGATCACGATGTACCTCACGGCTAGTAGAACCCAGACATCTAGTTCATTTGTTTGCATGTGCTAGATACCGAGCTAAGCCTACTAGAAAGCACCTTGAAGCGGTTAAGCGGGTCTTTTGGTATCTCGAGGAACCATCAATATGGGACTTTGGTACCCAAAGACACCGGTATATCACTAACGACATATGAGATCTGAGATCACGCGGTGTCAAGATACTACGTCGAGTACGTCGGAGGTGCTCGGTTTTGGGTGATAAGCTTGTGAGTGGTCTTCAAAGAAGCAAATGAGTACTATTTCCTCTACGGAGGGTGAATACATAGCCATGTCATCTTGTTGTGCTCAAATCTTATGGATGAGATCTCAATTATCGACTATGGCTTTGAATTCAATGAGAATCTCTGTCTTGTGATAATAAAAGTGCTATTTCTCTCATGCAACAACGTTCAACACTCGAGAGCAAAGCATATCGACATTCGACATCATTTCATCGGGGAACAAGTGGAAAAGGTGTGGTGGAACTATATTTTGTGAGGTCGAATATCGGTTAGCGACATCTTCACCAAAGCTCTTCAAGAAGAGCGTTTTGAGTTTATTCTTCCACGACTTGGTTTGAAAAGCCTTCAACCGAAACTCTCAAACATCTTCGAGGAGGAAGGCGAGGAGTAAGGTCTATCTTCATCTATCTCTTATAAGTATTTATTCAAAAATCAAATAGAAAAATATAAAACTTTCAAAATCCATAAAAATTTGAAAATTTCGAAAAATCTTCAAAAAATATTGTCATTATGTCATGTTTCTCTCGATTCGATAATATCTACGGTCTTGATGTTGTCATTCAAAGAATGACACGGGACTTTAGATGTTGTTAATTTAAAAAAAAAAAAAAAAAAATATATATATTTGGGAGAAAGAAAAAATGGTTTATTGTCATCTTGAGCAATAACCGGTTTTAAAGAAAGAACGAGCCATGTTTTATCATGTTTTCAAAATTCCATGCTCGATTCTATAAACATTAATCTATTGAAAACTAAATGCTTTGAAAAATAACTCGATCTCTATTTTGATAATCATCGGGACTTATTTGTCAAAATCTCATCTCTCAATCAACAACCTCGTCATTGATTGAGGGGAGAATGATTTCAATTAAATTAAAAAGTTATTTGGCATTAAATTGTTTTCAAAAGATGTACATGCATGTTTTATCAATGGAGTCGATCCTTATCGGTTCAAACGCTTTCATAATCAAGTCACAATTCTCCTTAAAGCTTTCAAAATCAATTTAAATCTATAAGAGATCACAAATCTCAAATGATTTGATAATTGTGATCGGGAGAATGTGATTTAAATTGATTTAAAGCGATAATTGGTAAATGGTTTTATAAGGATGTACATCTCGTTCTTCCCACATGTGACAAACGATTTCAAATTTTCCATGCACATGTTGAGGCGCATCTATCTTAAACCTATGATTTGAAATGTGATCAACTTATCTCAATGTGCGAGTTCCTCTTGTATGTGCAAAACTCTCTTCAAACCCCGAGGCACATATTGAGGGGAGCAAATTTATGGAAACCTCATCCTTCCGAAATGCTCTATCCACTTGATTTGATGTGGGAAGTGATGTTAATATTTTTAGAAAATGGTAATCAAAGAAGTTAATTCTTTCTCTTGCCTCAGTGTGCAAAACATCTTCAAATACTTGATGCACATGTTGAGGGGAGTTCTCGTTCTATCAATATCAAAAACAATTCAGTACAAAATGCTTTGATAATATATCACAAGTATACGAATTGATTTTCAAATGGTTTTCAATTGGATCCAATGGCGGATGAACAATACCAAATAGACCGACCAACTTTACTTTATATGCGGTGATATAAGGATGATAAGGTTAGGTATTGGTTCCCATGATCCGCCAGAACGGAGGGATCTACCGAGGACAATCCACTAGTTAGTGTAGAAGTCCTTAGGTATGATGATAAAAGGAGAAAAATGAGATATGGGAAGAGTGCGGACTAAGACCGAACTAATCTTTGGAATAAACCCAACAAGGTTCTAGTTATGAAGTCTCGGTAAGCAATGAAGGTTGAAGAATTAAAAGAATTGAATGAGTATAGGGTGAAAACAAATAGCCCTCCATTTATTCAACCTTAGGCGTAAACGGGTTCAATTCATATACTCTTGATGGTAACATCGGTATTGAAGACAAGGCGTCATGGACCCGGTGGACGACCGCACTTCAACTTTCCAAACCACTCAAGTTCCTCTTAAAAGGACTTGTTTCATTCTCACGGGAACCAACATTATCTATCGACTTTCTCTTGAGATGGTTGATATTGAAGAAGGAGACCTCTCCTAGTCTCCCACGGGATCCAAATATGCACAAATTGAGTCTAGAGCCACGAGATCATCAATAAATCTCATTAGGACACGTTCAATGAAGACTCTGTTTAACACAATGTGGAAAGAGATATTATATCTTGAGTCCTACGCTTTATCCTTGTGGTATTGCGAACATCCGAGTGATGTGTTTACATATTCACAATGAAGATGGAAAGCCTTCGGAGCCAACATCAAACAAGCTCTGGTAGGTGGCATGTGAGATCTATTATATAGATCAATCATGTGACAATGAACAGAAACAATGGGGCGATTCAATCTCTTGAATCAATCTCGTTCAGTTATGGATTGACGGATACCTTTGAAAAACCGGTCTTTGTGCTTAACAACTCTTTTCTCTAGCACATCGACCGTGTACTCATTTTCAAACCAAAGGTGTTTTATGATTGACAATTGATTTTCAATAAAACCTTCGTTGTATTGCAAAACAATTTCTATTGAGCAATACACGATTGTTTTCAAATCTCTTTTCATCAATCGGTGGACTTAAAATTACATTTGGTTCACTCACTCCGTGTTATCTTCTTTGAGATGTTCGGTTTGAGAACGACTAGAGCATTGCGAAACCGTCAAGGAAATTCTTGAATTATACACGATCACAAAGCAAGACATGTCTTCGATCAACGGGGAACCGTGGTCGTGTACCTCGATTCAACGAAGTGATCAAAGACACTTTCGTGCGATTTATTGCTAATCATTTGTATGCGAATGCGCCCGGCTTGCTGGTGATCGAATGAAGCGGTCAATCCATAGCCGCATGCTCACCTAACACATTCATCTAAAAGAAATCATGATTAGTGCATCAATGACTACGATATTTTCACTCCATGCTTACGCTACGCTGCGCCAATGTCATGAATCAACTAAAGCTTCCGCTACTCGATGGGAAGATTTCATGATCCGAATGTGAGCATGTCGGTCCTAAAGTCACAACACCACAAAGGATGTCTTAGAGATTTTTGATAGTGATGATCTCAAAAGATGGCTCAAAATTATTATCACGTGGATCAAGTAAAGACCTCCACTAAGTAACCAAACATGCAATATGAAGAATCAATGACTACGAGCTTAGGAGCAAAGGACTACATCAAGAATGCAAGATCAATTGTTAATGTAATATCTATTTGTATTCAATGTAAGTTTGGTTCATGATTAAGGTGACCTCCTTAGGGAAGATAGTTAGGAATTAGAAATTCCGGTATTAAAGAGTCGGTCACCTCAAGTATATGTAATCGCGAAAGCTCGTAGTCGTAGTTCTTTTAAGTTAAGTAGTATTTAGTTAAGTAACACCGTGGAGGACGGACGGTCTTTATCCACCGTATGCCCGATCCACACCCGATATGTGGCGCTTTATGTAAGACTATAAATACTCTCTACCTCCAAGGTAGAGAGTTGAAGCTCATAATAATATCTTTCACTTTCTCTCACTAAGTTCCTAAACCTCTAACTTTCTCTCAGAATTCCATCTATACGCTACTTTGTGTTATGGTTTGATGTATATGTGAAAAGTTATATCTTACATAGGGTTTAGGGTTTATGCCTTGAATATGCATAACAAAATCATAATAAAAGATTAAAATAAAGCAAAAATAACGAGGATCCCTCCTAATCACCGGCGAGTAGCCGATGACCGGAGGATAGCAAATTTGTAGGTGGATCTTACCTAGAGCTCAGATACCATGAAAGATAACCAAATAGTTTTATTGATTTAATGAATTACATTTAAGACATCATATGCATTTATATTAAATACATAGCTTCGATAATAAGCAACTAAACCCTAAACCTAATTGACCCAAACCACTATTAGGTTTGGTCCAACTAACCTATCTAACATATAAGTTCACATGTTAGTTCGATAAATCGTTTTTCATATAAGTAATGCACTAGTATTATAGAAACATGTTAACAGGTAATGCCTATCCCCGAAGATGTTAACACATTTCGAGTTTTGGTCGATAAATCGTTTTTCATATAAGCTATGCATTTGTATATAGATAACCAAGGAAAAACACATTATTCACGAAATTTATGGCACATGCACGAAAAGAAAGCCCCACATATTTATTGTTCATGTAGTATGTGTCTTTAACTTAAATAAGTATCAACTTTCCTGTTATAAAATTGATGGTTCACGGGCTTAATATTCCTTTCATATTAGTTTCTCCTATAATAAATGATCGACGATAAGTGCATTGACAATTTATTCTTTTTTCTCAATGACTCAACCAAAACGAAAATCCTACATTACCACAATTCCGTTCTTGTTTCCTATTACTATATATTTTATACTAGCTTCATAGCCCGCCCGGATAGGCGGACTAGCTTCATTATATTACTTGACTAAATTTAGTTGATCATTTTGAGGTTTCAAGTATTGATTGAAATGCTTTCCTATACAGGCATTAAGATCATAAGGCATGTTAATGAATGGAAAACTGAGTCGTAATTCATGTTGAAGCATGTTTATTGTAGTGAGTTAAGTGTCTTCATGTTTAAACCACCATCCCTCGTATTTATTGTCAAGTTCAAGACTTAAAGATCAACTTTTGAATATCATGCGTCATTTTATTACAATATATCATACGCGCACCACAATGTTTGTACAAAATAGGCTCACAATATTATTAATGCATGATGTCAAAATTGTAATCCCCGCATACGAAACGAAAAGAGTATTAACATGTTACCTGTATACACTAATCGCAAACACAAAAACGTGAAGGGAAATAAATGATTGTCGTTTTTGTCCATATAAGTTTACCATTCTTTTTCAAATATGGCCACTAATATATGAGTGTAGTGATATAAAGTTGTTGAGATAAACAACCTTCATATCTGCAAGAATTGAAAAACTTAGTTAGGATAGCATGATAAGTGTGGTAGAAACTAAATTTAACTTTCAAATTTGTTATGAGTCAAATGGGAAAACTTTAAATAGTTAGTAAAATATATTGTTATGATTAGTACCAGTGAAATAGTTGATTGGCCATTCCTCAATGTTTAAGGAGTGATTTGGAACACAAAAAGTTACATCGGTTCAAGCTATAATAACGTTCATGAAGTAGTTATTCTAATTGTGAATAAAATTATAAAATTTCCGAGTTCAAAGCGCACCCATCAAACATAATTGTTTTTTCACTTACTCGTCCTTTGGAGGTAGAACAAATTTGTGGGGTACTTGATATGGTTGATTTAATGACACGGTCAAATCGACATCCCGAAAATATAAGTATCTATCGGTCGAAGTTAACACATAAATAGAAAATGTCAAGCATTTGACGGTGTACGACTTCTTTTACCTTCACGGATAAATAAGTCTCAAAAAGGCCTCTTCAAGTATGAATAGTCTGATTTGTCTTTAAATCTCAAGCATTTGACCCATGTGCAACTTCTTTTAACTTCACAAATAAATAAGTCTTGAAAAAGCCTCTTCAAATTTTCCATACCACCTGTTGTAATAAATTTAGTGTCATGCAAGTTTTTATGACTGCTTAGTCATACATAAATCATGCATTACAACATTAACCTACTAAAGCATTTAATTTAAAGCATGTCTCTTTGGGTACTATTGTACTAATACGAGACTAAAATTCCGAGTAAAAAATTATTCTTTTGATGAGCTTCTTGACACATATATCAAGTTGTAACATCTTATATTGTGGAGTAAAACATAAAATCTAGCACAAATTTAAAATTTCTATATTAGAATCGAACTTTATATCCAGGATATAGTTAATGTAAAAGTTTACCTTCATCAATGGACGCTCATGAATTTCATCCATGATAACATGAGTCATACCTTATAATTGACTATCAACCAGAAATTTTCTCCTCATAAATCCAGTGGTATAGAATACCAAGCGGGTATTCCTTCCTTTTATACCATATAACCTAACTTTATATCCAACCTTAAAAGGGAAGACGATTTTAGAAGATATTAAACTAAGGAAGAAGCCATTATTCATTAATATAAAACTAATAAAGCGCTTACAGTTTCCCCCAACTTTTCTCCTTTTTCAGTAGCAATTCTTTCAGAGACAGAACATGGCGAATATTTTTCTAGGTTGAGTACATATGATGTCACATGTAGCCCCATGAAGAGGATTAACTTCAGATTCTAAGATAAATAGGGGAATCTGAGCGGTTTTCCCACAACTAGTTTCACCTGAGATGACAACTACCTGTAGCAAGCACATTATCTTATTGTAAAATTGCATTAAAACACGATAATATATTGCCTGATGTATGCTCTAAGGTACTTTGTTCCTATCTCTAGTCGAAATAAGGATAGACTGAATATTTTCACATCTCATCGTCATTTTAAACTTGTTGTATGAGTATTGCTTCATCGTTCACATAGGTTTGTCAAATTTATCTTCTAATAAGAAAGATTGATCTACTTCCTTAATATGATGATATAACATTTCAAATGAATCTTTGGTCCATAACATTCAAACTCAGTTTGTTAGCTAACATGCATAGTAGCCATGATTTGATTTTCCATTAAAATAAGTATATCAGTTAGCTTGATTAGGATATGGCTATTCAACTCATGTTGTTTGGTGTCACAACGTGTTCAAGCATGTAGAATATTACCCACTGCACCTATCAACAACAATAGAAATATTAGTCAACTATGAGTCTGTTTTAACAACTCAAATAGACTATAATATGTTGAGCAAAGAAGCCCATAATGATCAAGGTAATCATTTTTTAATAAGCTTACTGTTTGAAGCCTCTTAACACCATTGTGAGCATCAACTAAATTTTCACAATTGACATTACTTCCTGTAAAATAAAATATTGATACAAGGAATCCATCGTCTTACGAAAACAGGAAATATTATGAGCCATCCCTCCTTCCATAAAAAAAAGCTGAAAAAAGGATTACTCTTCTAAAAGCATCCTTGATACTTATATACTAAAAAATTTCAAGTTTAGCTAACAAATTTGTTAGTGTAGGTGAGCAATTTATTAATGTGAAATGGTTGTCAAACTACTATTAATGTGAAATGTTTGGATTGCTTATTTGGAATAGATATTTATGAAACAAAAGATATAGCTCACACTTATAGGATAAATATCTTAAGCAGGTGATATCTCACCATGAACAGGTACATTAACTAAGGGCATTTTCTAATGGCACAATCCTAGTGGTTGATTGGTATAGTGCAACTGGTTATGATTATATGACCATTTCTGGTCTAGTACTCAGTTTAAGAGTAGATTGACAAACTATTTTTATTATCTATAATCGAAACAATTAAAAGACATGAACAACTAATTACGTTTAAAACAATTGTGTACCTTGAGAAAAAAGTGCCACGATGACTTTGATACTCTTTAGTCATAATATATCCAACAGCTTTAGCTGGGTTGATAACCTGGCAACCGTTCACAGGAAGGCTTTCACTTTCTTCTTTGTAGCTTCCACCTGCACAAGAAAATAGTAACAAATATTTGTAATCATATTACAGCCGCAACTGGTCACAACCCAAATGAGAGCATGATATAGTACACTTAATGATGCATATATAATCACGAGTTTTGAGCGAAGGGTCATTTAATTTGGCTTTTTTGAAACCATGAGCTTATCTCATTCAGCCCATGTTCCATAAGCCTTTCGGCTAGTGCATCAGCTGTGTCCTCATGCAGAAACAAAAACGCGAAACATTACCTAAAATAATGACCTTTTTTTTTGCAGAATATTAATTGACTTCTCATCTATCATTGCATACCTTATCTCTTTCTCCCTCATCCTCACCTCTCGATTCCAAATAAGCAATCCAAACACTTTTTATCAATTATTTTTTAAGAGGCGTCTCCTTTCACAGGAATAAGCAATACTAATAAAAAGAACACCATTGCATACCTTATCAAGGTGTCTGTAGCAGTCAGATAGATACTGGAGTTCTGAGTCCACCATTTTCGTCATGCTTTGAAATCGAGTACAACTCTATACATTCCCACATACCTGTACCAGGAACAACATGAAACAATCCATGTAAAAGTTCAAATTTCTTGAAGTCCAAGCATTTTTTTTACTTAAGCATAAAAACAAACACTTTGCATACATAAAAACTAAACATCATAACTCACACCTTAATTCATCAAATAAATTAACCAAAAAAAAAAAAAAAAACCCATATCTTTTATTTTAATAAATCAAACACAAAACCTAAGTAGAATTTAATTTATGCAATTCCAATTTTTCTTTCAGAATTCTTCTTCTCCCCATCTTGAAACTACATGTCAGAAAAATTGAGCAATTCAATTTACCTTCATTATGGACAGCCAAATCGTGATAGGATGTTTCGTTTTGAATTCCGAACACTATCATTAAAAACAGATGCATACAAAATAAATTTCTAAAATCGAAATAAAAAAGAACCCATACTGGAAATCATATATCAAGGTTTAATTAATAGAATGCATATAGTAATTAAAAATGGAATTAAAATTCAAACATACCTTTATAAACACAAACATATGAATTGCATATGCACTCAAGGATCGGTTAATGAAGTTGTTGAACATAAATGTAGGATATTGGATTTCACATACACATCAAACCATAACACAAAGTGGGCGTATAAGTGGAATTCTAGAGAGAAAGTTAGAGGTTTAGGGAACTTAGTGAGAGAAAGTGAAAGATATTATTATGAGCTCCAACTCTCTACCTTGGGAGGTAGAGAGTATTTATAGTCTTACATAAAGCGCCACACAACGGGTGTGGATCGGGCATACGGTGGGTAAAGACCGTCCGTCCTCCACGGTGTTACTTAACTAAATACTACTTAACTTAAAATAACTACGACTACGAGCTTTCTAACGATTACATATACTTGAGGTGACCGACTCTTTAATACACGGAATTTCTAATTCCTAACAATCTCCCTAAGGAGGTCACCTCAATCATGTACTAAAATTACATTGAATACAAACAGATATTACATTAACAATTGTTCTTGCATTCTTGATGTAGTACTTTGCTCAAGCTCGTAGTCATTGATTCTTCTCATTGCATGTTTGGTTACTCCGGTGGAGGTCTTTTCTTGATCCACGTGATAATAAATTTGAGCCGACTTTTGAGATCATCACTAACAAAAATCTCGAGACATCCATTGTGGTGTTGGTATTATGTGATGTTGTGACTTTCGGACCGACATGCTCACATTCGGATCATGATATCTTCTCATCGAGTAGCGGAAGCTTTCGTTGATTCATGATATTGGCGCAGCGTAGCGAAGCATGGAGTGAAAATATCGAGTCATTGATGCACTTATCATGATTTCTTTTGAGATGAATGTGTTAAGTGAGCATGCGGCTATGGATTGACCGCTTCATTACGATCGGTACAAGCGTCGGGTGTACACGCATACAACAGATTAGCAATAAAGCGCACAAAAGTGTCTTTGATCACTTTAGTTGAATTGAGGTACACGCCCACGGTTCCCCGTTGATCGATACATGTCTTGCTGTGATCGGTATAATTCAAGAATTTCCTTGACGGGGTTTCGCGGTTGCTCTAGTTGTTCTCAAACCGAACGTCTCAAAGAAGACAACACGGAGTGAGTGAACCGTGAATTTAAGTTCACCGATTGATGAAAAGAGATTTGAAAAACAATCGTGTATTGCTCAATAGAAATTGTTTTGCAATACAACGAAGGTTTTAATGAACATCAATTATCAATCATAAAACACCTTTTGATTTGAAATATTAGTACACGGTCGATGTGCTAAAGAAAAGAGTTTTTAAGCACAAAGACCGGTTTTCAAAGGTATCCGTCAATCCATAACTCGAACCGAGATTGATTCAAAAGATTGAATCGCCCCATTGTTTCATTCGGTTGTCACATGGTTGATCTATATAATAGATCTCACATGCCACCTACCGAGAGCTTGTTTGATGTTGGCTCGAAGGCTTTCCATCTTCATTGTGAATATGTTTACATATCACTCGGATGTTCGGCAATACCACAAGGATAATGCGTGGGACTCAAGATATAATCTCTCTTTCCACATTGTGTGAAACAGAGAGTCTTCATTGAAAGTGTCCTAATGAGATTTATTGATGATCTCGTGGCTCTAGACTCAATTTGTGCATATTTGGATCTGTGATGGAGACTAGGGAGAGGTCTCCTTCTTCAATATCAACAATCTCTAAGAGAAAGTCGATAGATAATGTCGGTTCCCGTGAGAATGAAACAAGTCCTTTTAAGAGGAACTTGAGTGGTTTGGAAAGTTGAAGTGCGATGCGTCCTTTGGGTCCATGACGTCTTGTCTTCAATACCGATGTTACCATCGATAGCATATGAATTGAACCCGGTTTACGCCCTAAGGTTGAATAAATGGAGGGCTATTTGTTTTCACCCTTTTCTCATTCAATTCTTTTAATTCTTCAACCCTTGATTGCTTACCGAGACTTCATAGCTAGAACCTTGTTGGGTTTATTCGAGTACTAGCTCGGTCTCGATCCGCACTCTTCCCATATCTCATTTTCTCCTTTTATCATCATACCTAAGGACTTCTACACTAACTAGTGGATTGTCCTGGTAGATCCCTCCGGTTCGGCGGATCATGGGAACCAATACCTAACCTTATCATCCTTATATCACCGTACATAAAGTAAAGTTGGTCGGTCTATTTGGTATTGTTCATCGCCATTGGAACCAATTGAAAACCATTTGAAAATCAATCCGGATACTTGTGATATATTATCAAAACATTTTGTACCGAATTGTTTTGATATTTTTAGAATAAGTGCTCCCCTCAACATGTGCATCAAATGTTTGAAATCGTTTTGCACACGGAGGCAAGAGGAAGAATTAACTTCTTTGATTACCATTTTCTAAAGATATCAACATCACTTCCTAATCAAGACAAGTAGATAAAGCATTTTGGGAAGGATGAGGTTTTCATAAGTTTGCTCCCCTCAATATGTGCCTCGAGATTTGAAAAGAGTTTTGCACATACTAGAGGAACCGCACATGAGATAAGTGATCACGTTTCAAATCATAGGTTTAAGATAGATGCTCCCCTCAACATGTGCATGGAAAATTTGAAATCGTTTGTCACATGTGGGAAGGATAGCATGTACATCCTTATAAAACCATTTACCGAATTATCGGTTTAAATCCAATTTAAATCACACATTCTCCCCGATCACAATTATCAAATCATTTGAGATTTGTGATCTCTTATTGATTTAAATTGATTTTGAAAGCTTTTAAGGGAATTGTGACTTGATTATGAAAGCGTTTAAGCGATAAGGATCGGATTTTAAGACTTTAAACTCCATTGATAAAACATGCATGAATATCTTTTGAAAACAATTTAATGCCAAATAACTTTTAATTTAATTGAAATCATTCTCCCCTCAATCAATGACATAGGTTGTTGATTGAGAGATTGATATTTTGACAAATAAGTCGAGATGATTATCAAAAATAGAGTCCGAGTTATTTTTCAAAGCAATTAGTTTTCAATGAGATAAATGTTTATAGAATCGAGCATGGAATTTGAAAACATGATAAAGCATGGCTCTGTTCTTTCTTTGAAAAGCGAGTTCTTGCTGAAATGACAATAAACCATTTTTCTCTTTCTCCCAAAAATATTTTTGATTTTTGATTTTTTTTTTTTTTTTATATATATATAAAATTCGAACAACATCTAAAGTCCGTGTCATTCTTTGAATGACAACATCAAGACCGTAGATATTATCGAATCGAGAGAAACATGACAAAATGACAATATTTTTGAAGATTTTTGAATTTTTCAAATTTTTATGGATTTTGAAAGTTTTATATTTTTCTATTTGATTTTTGAAGGTTTTATAATTTTGTATTTTGTTTTTCGAATAAATATTTACAAGAGATAAATTAGTTTAAGAGAATGATGAAATGAGTACCGAGATAAAGATATCGTTCAAGACGTTGTAGAAGAAAGGAATCAACATCTCTTAAACTTTCGCCACCAAAGCATTCGAGGCTTCTAAGAAAATCGTCGGACATGAGCCTTCTCAATTTGAATCTTTGGTAGCTTCCCCAAACCGACAAACATCGAATAAAGACCATTTCCTAAGAAGTAGAGTTGAATACAAAGCGGTCTCATTGATTGAAGCTCGGCACCACGAAGAACACGAGAACACCAAGTAACAAGTTGAAACATTGATCGTCTCGGTGGTTATCAAATCCGGATTAGCGATTACGACCGATCACATGAACTGTTGTGCATCCCGATGTACACCTTACTCTTCGAGATTGACCGGTTGTCTATTTAGGGAACAATATATCAACATCTTCATTTTACCAAGTGCATTCCGGTTATATAACATATAACCAATCGTAACATAATGTACACATGTACCCAACAAGAGTAGAGACGATGACATCCATGTAACATGTTGAGTCACTAATCATCTCTGTGGATGTCAACTCGAAATAGCTGAATTAGCTCGATCAAGTGAACATGTTGTGCATATAACCGGAAGCACTTTATCATAAACCGTATATAAGATGTCGATAGGCAATATCATCTCACGTTCCAAATATTCTTCTCACATTTCTTCCAACCGAACACAAGTAACAAAACCAAAGGTCTCCGAGACCACTTCCCCAAATAGTTGGAATAATATATCCTTCCCTCCAAATAGTTGGAATAATATATCCTTCCCCAAATGGTTTTGATACCTCGAATCAATCAAAACATAATATATCCATAAACTTGAAATCTTGTGAGAAGAACTCAAATAGCCCAAATGAATCTGTGAGAATCAATCGCTACATAAACTCTCTCGACTATCTTTATCAACCCATATGTAGACAATTTGAAGTGACCTTTGTTGAAGAAAACCCGATATACCAAACTTGAAAGCGAAGTCGAATTCCCGCATTTGTGTCTTAAGCTTGCACTTAAAGATGGAAGAACGGTGTCGAGAATCTATGCTTCAAGCAAATCTCTAAGTACTCACTACTCAAACAAAGTATGAGACATTAACACCTCTTGATATTATCCACATCGTCATCGCATGTGACTTTGAGTAAAACAACGTAACTCCTAATAGTGATAGTTAACGGTCTTCAACCATCCACTCCATTGCTTTGGTAACTAGATAAACCAAGCCTTCAACTCAAATTCTTAAGCCCGAGCAAGTTATCAAATAAGAACACGCCTTTGTGAAGGTCAACTTCAATCTCAAATAAGTGATAAATGATTAACTCAAGTAATCAACTTGTGTCAAATGTCCAACACGTGAATAAACATACAATCGGATGTACATTGACCCTTGAATGAACCGAGCAAATGATTCCTCAACATCAATGCATTCTTCCTTAAGGTATACATGTAGAAAGCGATCCGGAAGATTCACCAATAATGTTTTCGAGCGGATGAGGTAGTCATTTTCCTTAATGTTCATGTGGTTGATTTATGAGTGCACAATAGGAAAGAACGATGGAACAATAATCCGTGAAGATTTGGCAAAGGATTTGGCATACCAAAGAGCGGATCATTATTCAATAGTGCAACTACAACAATGATAGTCATTATCAACGCCTTGTGAAGTAATTGGAGATAAGGTTTCTTGAGAATTCGAGAAGTACTTCTTAGATGGTGAACCTGTTGAGTCGGAGAAACCGGAGCATGAGCTTGAAACTAGATGATCAACATTCGTTGGAGATTGGAAGTACTCATCAAACATATCTTGAAACAATGAATCCCAAACAATAGATCCTTAGTAGGTGAAGCATTAGGCGTTGAAGGAGAGTCATGACCATAAATCAAGCATCCATCAACATGTAGTATATGCACTCTTCTCCCCCTCAAAAATTGCATCCGAAGTTGCCATTTTTGATTTGAACAAGTGAATAAGAATAAACACCAATGAACGTAGATCCACTTGAGGGTTGACAGAGCGTGGGAAAACATGAAGCTTGTTGATGAAGAATGTCGATGATAATGGTCATAAACATGAAGATTTCTCTTCTTTTGAAGATAAAGCGCACTGAAGCGTACACCTTTCTTTTCTTTGAAGAACGGGGCCTGAAGTGTTATCTGCAGACGCCATTATGATGAAGTACGAGGCCTGAACTGAAGTGAACAGACGTCATTGTTAAGAGCCCAATCATATGTTTAGAGCCGCCCGAATCCAAATACCAAGGGACGATTTGTACGACCTGCTTTGGACAACAGACGAAGACAGAGAATTGGAAACATTGGATCCCCACGCGTGTTGATGGGTTCCTTTTGGTTAGCACAAACAATCTTTGAATCAAGAGAAACCCTAGATGCAATGGCATTATCACTAGGAGGTGAACTAGTAGAAGCATCGACTTAGTCAAATGACCTTTTGTGCTTAATGGGATTATTCTACCGGTTGGCTTCCAAACCTTAACAGGCACTATTCTAGGCATAGTGGATCTAGCTAAGGGTAAGGTTTGCCATGCGTTAATATTCGACTGTGGGCTTCCACCGAAATCCTACATTTGTAAACACATTCCCTGTAGGTTTCGAGATTGCTTAATCTGTTTTGCTCTCCAAACTTTCTTAAGCGGGTTATGAATCATAGACCTCGAAATAACACATCACATTTATCATGATTACCGGAAGATAAACATTTTTACATGTTTTGCGAGACTGACATAAGGGCTCGAATTAATTTCGATAAGCTTGGAGCTAATACTAGAACTAACACGATTCTTTTGTTCAAATCAAACTTCTTGTCCCTATGGTGTTCTTTCACTTCCTTATCATGATCACTTTTAGTTTGCGTAATCCTATCCTTCTTTGCATTGCTTCTAGGTTTTGACCCGCAAACTTTAGTGTCAATCTTAACATCGTAGAAGTAACGATGGGAACATTACATGGCTTCACTACTTTACGCATTCTGGTCTAGAAGT
Organism: Chrysanthemum lavandulifolium; assembly: GCA_022545495.1. NCBI lineage: Eukaryota > Viridiplantae > Streptophyta > Magnoliopsida > Asterales > Asteraceae > Chrysanthemum > Chrysanthemum lavandulifolium. The sequence continues at coordinate 110,197,605 of CM040239.1, read as the reverse complement.
CTTTGGGATCCGAAATTCTAGGAGGCACATCACAGGTTGCTTGCTTGAATTTAGACATGGAACAAGGCATATCAAGGGTCACATGCTTGGCTTTAGGCATAGAACAAGGCACAACTATTCTATCTCGCCTATTGCTAGATTTCGGACTTGTGACAATTACATACTCTAAGAGTTCACGAGATCGTTTGGCATCCATGCAGGCATAGGCTATAGTACTATCAAAAGGTTTTCTAATCTTTCATCTTCAACAATCTCACGGAGACCCTTCAAACTTTCCTTAAGGTATGAGAGATATGCTTTATGTGCAAGTTCATTATTCCTAATGGGCGGGGAATATATAACATATCGATAGCATATTTATCACAAGCGAAACCTTAGGAGCAGTATTTGCAATTGGGGATTGGCAACTTTCCTTTCACCTCACGCTTGATTCTCAATATCGTTAAGTAAAGAAGTTATCTTTTCAATTTGTTTATCATGATTAACTTTAAATGAATCACATAACTCTTTGTTTTGATCATTAACCTTTGAAATTTCGACTTTAAAACAATCATTTTCCTTTTGCAAGTTATCAATTATGTTTTGAAGTTGGAAATTCGAGAATCTAAAGGTGGAGGCATATGGGAACCAGTCACATCCTTCTTTTCACCTTTCGGTTGTGAAATTTGGGCTTTCAATCTTTTGATCGTGTTATAATGAGCTCGAATTTGTTCATCACGTTTGCTAATTTCAAAAGCGCATCAAACTCGGGAGCATCGAGGATGTCTTGATATTTGAGGTTTTAACATTTTCTTTGAGATGTTGATGTTTTAATTGCAAAGCAAGATGTTCAACTTCTAATTTAGAATAATGTTTGACCAAGTTATCATGATCATCTGTTCTATTTTCTCATGCAATTTTGAATTTGTTGTTTCAAGCTCAATGACACGATCATGGGAGACTTTCGAGCAACAGATAATTCATGAAATTGAGAAGCATTAATGGAACAATTTGTAGCGATGAAAACACATCTTGAGCAATACATTCGAAATCGATTCTCATTCAATGTATGCAAGTTCTTCCTTTCAATCTCACTATATTTTAATTCTCTCTCATAGTCACTAACCTCAACAATCATTGCATCAAATTCCTTTTCCATTTCTTTAATATCGAATCGTCCCTTTTTAAGACTCTCAAATTGATCTTTTAGTTGTTTAAAGAAAGGCATGACCTCGGTTAAATAGCATTCTTTAGTTTGCTCAAAACCCTTTCCCTTGATTATACCGATGGGTGTGATCCTTTTCTTACAAGTTTTCTCAAAATCAACAAATAGTTGAAAGATAACATATTGGTGATTAAGGTCTTGCTTTTAGTGGCAATAGATCTAGGAACTAAGTGCATTGGTGTATTAGGAGGATACACAGTTGCTTTAGGCGTTTCCTACAAGGGGATTCTTTTCAACAAGATTTTCGACTTTTGCATTTCCATATCCTTTTCCGAACACTTGTTCGGGGGTTAATAAGTCGAGGCTTAAACTTGTTCAAGGAGATCCAATTTTCTTTAGTGTAATTATGGGGTTTGATCGTTATGTTATTCTTTTTACACTCATGATCTTCTAACTTCTTATTCATTTTCTCCTAGTGACTTCATCGATTTCTTATCTTCCTCGGTGCACTCAACGCAACTAGGTTTACGCCTAGGCTTAAGGATTTCATTACCATCATAAAGCACCTTATGAGCATTTCTAGCCTTTTAATTACCTCTGGATTTGGTTCCTCAACAAGGGAATGCTATGCTTATCGCTTAAGACTCTATGCTTAGTGATCATGTGAGCGATCTGAATGGTATTCCTTATACGTACAACTTATTTTCAAGCTTGTTTTCAAAGTTTTAGATTGGAAAAATCATTCAAAAGTTTTGATTCCTTAGCCTTGAATTCTTGCTTAAGCATTTTAACATTTTCTTGAAGTTCGTGTTTTGCTTAGCGGTTTTAGAAAGCTTTTCTTGTAAGGAGTTTAACTCTTGTTTTAATACTTCTTCTCTAAAATTACTTTTCTAATGATTGTGCGTATTTGGACATCCATTTCTTGCTCACGGGTGGTCAACTCAAACTTAGCACGTTGTTCATAAATAGCAACTTGATCCTTATATATGTTAAGCTCGGTGGTAAAGGAATCATCGAGCACAAATGCACGCGTACTCATGCGGTTCATAATCATCATTTTGAGTAGAAGATGCACAACTAGGTACAATGAAACTTCCATGCAACTTACCTCGGCATTGACATGCACAGTGTGTGGTGCATCTCTATCTTGGGTACATCCGAAGCTTCCATGGGCGTTCCTTTGCATTAACTTGCACAGGTTGTGTGTCGGTGCACCTCTCTCTCTTGTGAATTTGAGCACGAAGATTCCATTTTGCATTATCCGACTCATCATTTTTGTTGTCATCGACATTACGCATTCAACAACACCCGATTCTTCAACGGATACATTACCCAACTTATCACAACAATCTTTCAAGCGCACGACACTCATTCACGTCTTCATTCTTTTGTGCGATTCTTCAATGTACTTTTTCACATTATCCATGAGTTGGATAAATGTCTCAATGAATTCACAATTTCCATTCCGGTATGTTTTTGAAGGAAATTCGGTCAAGTGTTGATCGTAATCTTTGAATATTCCCCAGCGATGAATGGTGAAATTGTTTGTAGATTACTTGAAGAGCTGCACTGGAACCATCCTTTTGAACCTCTTCATTGGTAAGTTGCGACTTTAAATGTTCTAAGTTCAACGACAAGCTTCTTGTCAATGTAGGTAAGTCTGGCGGAAAAGAGCACTACATGTTCGATCCTGACTATGGATAATGATTGTATGAGGTGCGAGATGAAGTAGGCGATAGGGCTCAATCTTGCATTCCATTTGCATTTGCATGGCATTCTCATTGTACTCGAACATGAAGATCTCACATCCTCATTGTTTAATTCAAACATCTTTAATCGTTCGATGTAGCATCCATTATCATTATTATCCACAACATCATACAATTTAAGCTTACGAAATCACCGGGTCGAGATCATGATGTGGGTCGGATTTTACAAGATGTAAGACATGATGTGTAAGCAATGACCAAGATGTTAAGATGATGGATGGATCGATACAATGAAAGACGATTGTGTGATAGGACTTATGATTGTTTGTAGGAAAAGCTGAAATGTTGATTGGTTGAGATTTGGATTGGTTGATGCACGATTTTACGGAGAATTTTAGGTCTAAAACTTAAAACCTCAATAACTTCCTTTCGGAGGATTTGGGCCTCGAAAATTCGTTTCACGACATCGTGGTGAAACCTCACAATATTCAGACTGTTCGGTCGTTTTGACGGTATTTTTTGAAAGCGGAGATTCTGGATCAAAAGTTATGGCCGTTTGAAGTTTTGACGTAAAAGTCAACTTTGGTCAAACCTCTTCTACGTAAAAGTCAACCAAGTCGCTAAACCCCTTGAACCAAGTCGCTAAGTACCAAGTCGCTAAGTAGCAACTCGCTAAATCACCAAATCGCTAAGCACCAAGTCGCTACACAGTCAAGTCGCTAAAGAGCAACTCGCTAAGGTCCAAGTCGCTAACACCAAGTCGCTAAGAATACTAAATCGCTAACAATTTGCACTGCAACTCGCTAACACTTTCTGAAGCAAGTCGCTAACCTCACTAAGTCGCTAGCCGTAGTGGAGAATCCACTAACTTGTACTATTTGTCGGCTTGTCTCAATAGACAAGTCGCTAGGACCAAATCGCTACCAAATAACACTCCAACTCGCTAACTTTTTATGAAGCAAGTCGCTATGATGAATATCACAACGAGAACCAAGTCGCTAGCAAGAAGAACTTAACAAAACACACTTTTTAATCCAAAACAACCCAACCACGATGATTCAAGCTTACCAAATCAAAACCTAAACACTTGTGATGATTCTAAACACAAAAGTACTAACAAAATTCAAACTTTAACACAAGAAATCAACCAAATGATGCAAAACCACTAAACTTTTCAAACTCAAAACCACCTAAAACCACTAGAAATCCAAAGATATGCAAGATATGATCTAACCATGGCTCTTGATACCAATTGTAGGATATTGGATTTCACATACATCAAACCATAACACAAAGTGGGCGTATAAGTGGAATTCTAGAGAGAAAGTTAGAGGTTTAGGGAACTTAGTGAGAGAAAGTGAAAGATATTATTATGAGCTCCAACTCTCTACCTTGGGAGGTAGAGAGTATTTATAGTCTTACATAAGCGCCACACAACGGGTGTGGATCGGGCATACTGGTGGGTAAAGACCCGTCCGTCCTCCACGGTGTTACTTAACTAAATACTACTTAACTTAAAATAACTACGACTACGAGCTTTCTAACGATTACATATACTTGAGGTGACCGACTCTTTAATACACGGAATTTCTAATTCCTCACGGTATGCCTATTTTGAAGAAGTTCTGGCGTAACTCTCTCTCACATTCTGCCGTAACTATTGCGTGACCCGAATACCAACTTATCAAGAGGTTCTGCGTAACTCTTCCCAAAGGTTCTGACGTAACTCCATTAGGTCAAAAGAGGTTCCACGCGGCGATACTTACGCGTAACTCTTGCATCACTTACGGCGTAACCGAGTTTATTGAAGACTACGGCGTAACCACTTATAAGGTTCTGCCGTAACTAGCGAATCTAGTGCATTTACGAAGAAATAGAAGGTTCTGGCGTAACTCCTATATTGGTTCGCCGTAACCCGGACTGGCCTATAAATACCCACAATTCCGGCATTTCTAATCATCCCATTCCACACACAACACTCGACGAGCGTGGGAAAAAGCTCAAAGCGGTCTAGGGGAGCATACGGAGCTGTTTCGAGGAGAAGTCACTCCATTACGATAAGCTTTAGCGTTTTATATTTCTTTACTTTCAATTCATGTATTTCGTACCTTTGAATATTGAATTGATTTGCATGATTAATATGGCTAAGCACCCTTTGGTGCTAGCCTAGTTATGATTCTTAATTGTTTTGTTTGCGTTTACCTTTACTTCCGTACAATTATTTCTAAGTGTATGCATGCATAGTTCTTTGGTAGTCACCCTTGATTCGGTAGTTTTGAATGGCGGTGAGGCCAATTGCCTAGGAGATATGACCAAGTGACCCTAGGTGAGTAATTTGAGGCGGGAAGGGTAAGATATGACCAATGGCGACCCTTTCTACTTGTGCGATTTGACCAAGCGATCACTATCGTTTGGATGAACTTAAGAATTGGGGGTGTAGTGTCTAAGTTCCTAACGGCCGGGCACTCACTATTTAGAATCTAGCATGTAGCGGTACTTAATGACTTGGCTTAGGGACCGGGAACAACAGGACTTATGACGGTGCTTTGATTTCTCTGTGGTGGCATCTTTCTTTGATAGGTTAGGCGAATTGACCAAATGTTGTCCTCTCGAATTTGACCCCACGAAGTAATTGGAAGTAGGTAGAGCGTAGACATAACTAGCTAGGAGGATTGACTAGGTTAGCACCACTATTCCTCTATTGATTTTCCTTTATCCATTTATACGCTTTTATTTTATTACGCATTAGTAGTTTAATTAATTAAATCCTATCGAAACCATTATTATTACGTGACAATTAGACTTAGTAATAATCCAACACACATAGCTCTTGGGGCGACCTCGGCTTTACCATTTACTACACTACACGCGACCGGGTACTTTGCCGATTAGTGCATTAGGGTAGACCATAGGTATAGCGAGACACTATAAATATTAAGACACAGTCGATAAAACTGCATCAAGTTTTTGGCGCGTTTCGGGGAGTTATATTAGGATTGATATTAAGTCTTTCATTTCGTTTTTTTAAACTTTTCTCACGATCATATTTCAAGTTTTCGGTACCATGGAAGTTGTTAACATCGATGACCTCACTCTTGAGGAATACTTGGCGTTGACAAGAAGCGGAACAAGGGCGGGTCTCGTAAGACCGACAATCGGAGCGGATGTTCGTTTGAAATTAAAGACCAATTTATGAGGGAGCTTGGGCTAACCCTTTTCGGGAAGCAGGGGCGAAGGCATATGAGCACGTTGAAAATGTCCTATACATCGCTAGCCTTTTCAACATTCGGGCGTGTCTCATGATCTTTGTTATGCTTAGGGTATTCCCAATGACTCTTCTTGGGCGCCGGAAGATGGATCGAAAGATTGCCCCGGCAAGGCGGTTAATACTTAGGCGCTACTAAAGAAACACTTTATTCAAAGATATTGCCCGCCATCGAAGATTTCTAATCGACTTTTGGAGATCCATAATTTCAAACAAGAAGGCAACGAAACTACTGTATCAAGCTTGGGACGAGATACAACGATCTTCTTTATAAGTGTCCTACCAATGATCGAATAACCGGTGAAGGTCAATATTTTCTACAAAGGAATAAAGCGTAACTACAAGGCAAATCTTTGGACTATCAAGGACCTATCCGAACATGACTCCTACCGCTGCAATTGAAGCCATTCAAAAATGGCGGACCACTCTAAAAAATGGCACGACGGTGGGAGCAAAAGAAACCAAGGGGAAGTTTTGCGGAATTGCGGCAATAGCTAGTAAACTTGAAAATCTCGGTAGAGATATCTTTGAAAATCAAAAGCTATTCATGCCATCCAAGTCGGTGAAAAGCGTGGTGGGGACATTTGACTAAAAGCGTCCTAAAGTTGACAAGGAAGATCGATCGAGGAAGCTAAATATGGAGAATAGGCCTTTCTACGGGGATAATCGTAATGGGTTTCGTGGAGGACCCCACCGTATTATAGCGTAATGAGAGAAGAGCTAACACGGAGGAAATTATTAACAAGTACCTTGTGGACACTACCAAGAGGCAAAAGGAGCAAGAGGAATGGCTTAAAATTTCCAAGATAATACAAACAAAAGCCTCTCTTCCCATGACATATCACTTAAAAACTTGGAAACTTTAATTGGAAAGCTTGGCGACGAGGTACAAAGAAGAAGCGAAGAACAAAGAGCAATTCCACTATATGTAAGGTTGTGTTCTCGATAACAACAAGTACTACGATGAGTCGGATCGATGGCGAAAGTGAGTTCGCCGTAATCACACTCGAGTTCTGGCGTAACCCAAATTCAAGCAAAGACACGGGCACCAGGGCGACAACCCTAAAGAAGAAGTCATTGGTGTAAGGCTATTGCAATTGACGATGGAGAATGCTACGACTTGTGGGCCTCATGTGATCCTCGGAAAACTGCGATGGTGGTGTTGATAAAGAAAGGATAAAGATAGCGGATACAAGTGGACTACACTAAGCGGCGAAGAAAGGTTAGCCAAGTTCTCAATTAACGAAGTGGAAGGGCCGCCCATTAAGCATTACTGCAAACCCTTACTCATCATGGAAGATGAGATTACTCACGCTTGGCCAACGTGCAATCCTTTTCGTGATTATTGCAACGGAGGAGGTAATGTGAAGAACGAAGTTTGGATATGCCCACACGAATCTGGGAGGCACGACGTTGATTTTGGAAATCTATCATTCAGTGATTGGTATTCGATAAGATTCGGGGACGCGATAATTAATTCAACTCTGTTGAAACGGAACTCAAATATGAAACACATTCTTGAGGAAAAACCATTAAGCCCTCGATGATATTCCTTACGAAGATGGCGATGACGAAGGAGTTCGAAATCATTGGTGCGAACAAATTAAAACCGGTGACGGAAAAGTTTGGGCTTCTGCAACCCTTTTGAGTATGAATGTGATGGAGGAAGCGGCATTGAGAGAGGCGGGAAGGCAATTCCTTTGGACTTGACTAATGATTCGAAAGAACGAGCGCCTTGGCGGATGATCTCGGATTCGACGATTGGGTCAAAATCAAATACGGAAAAATTGACGCGTTAACTAAAAGAAAATGCGGGAAGGGTGTATGAGTAAAGATCAACCTAACAACGATGTTCACCATAAAACGAAGGAGACACCAAGGGTTCATCTAAGGTAGAAAATGAAGAATGCAAGCAAATACTCAACCAACTTGAAGATACCGATTCGACAATGACAATTTCGATTATCTCGAGTTACAAAGCGAAACGGTTTCATTGACCCGAGATGATGAAGTACGAGAGAAGAAGATGCAAGCTTCTTGGCATCCCATTTAAGAGGCCACCACCTATTATAGCGAAAAATTTGAGTTCTGCGATACCATTTGGGGCTGAAGAAAAATTTTGCAAGATACGGAAAATTGAAACCAAAGAATATCTCCGCACTTGCCACAAATGTCGGATGGGTTAGGCGCAACTTAATGAAAGACATGGAAGAAGTCGGGGATGTTCAAAGGCCCCATAGAAGCCCCATGACTCGAGTCTAACAAAGACTCGTTAATAAAGAAAAGTGCTCTTCGGGAGACAACCCGAATTATCCCTTTCTTTTGTTTTATTTCCTTTCATTGGGTTTTGTGTTTTCTAACCATTTTGCGAGGAAGCGAGGAACTAATTCTGCTGCGATTCTTGATCGAGCGAGTTCTGGCGTAACTCATCTTGGTGATTCGCCGTAACCAACATTTTAGCGACGAAATTCTTGGCGCATTACCAATTACGCGTAATACCATCTCGTGGTTCGCCGTAACTACTACTTGATGACTCATACGGGTTTTGCGATTCTGGCGTAACTCCCTCATAGTAATTCTGACGTAACTTTCTCTACTTTAATTCTTTCATTTTAAAACACGGTAACCTTGTATTAGTTTTTAAATGAACTTTGTGGGTGTGTTCCTGTAAACCCTCACGAGACTTCACTCGTCCACTTGGGACACCAAGTGGTTTAAAAACTTGTTGCATTCGCTAAATGCAACCGTGATTCTCTGAAAGTGAGTTAGGTTTGTTTTCATTTTTTATTTTTCTTTTTAGAATTATGCTTGTCGGTATTGTGATTTCGAGGATTGAAGTTTGTTCATGGCGCTTAAGCGAAGGCACGGTTCTTTTCGTGGGCCTTCTTCTTTTGGAGCAAATTTCGGGGAAGTTCTCGCTCTAATTCTACCTTTCTCTTCACCTTTATTTTAATGCCTAGTACAAAGGGACTTTGTACAATTCAAGTGGGGGACGGGAGTAGAATTATCTCTTGAACTTTATTTAGCCCTCATTTTCTAGTTTATTTTGAAAAATTATGCCATTTTAAAATTTTGACATGTTTTCGAACCTAACTAGATTAGACCTTAGCCGAGCACATACAACCCTTGACATTACATGGTGAGATTAGCCTTATCCGTTTCCAATATTTTACCCCAAATCCACCAAATTATGAGTGTCTTGGGTAGCTTGTAAACTTTAGAACTTGGCCTTTGCATCATTTCGAGACCATAGGCGAGGTATGTTGAGTTAGCTCGATGTATTTGGACTTTTCGGTTTTAGAAGGCAATATTATAGGATTATCACCCAAACGACCTACCATTGTGAGTCTATCGATTAGTCACCTCGACTTTTCGACCCCATGTGAAACCCTTTTGTTGCACTCCCTTTAGTGCAAGATACCCCTAGATACACCCTTACGAGCCATTCCTTTCATTTTGTCAACCCAATATATTGTTTCGTTACACCTATACACCTTAGCCTACCACTGTAGTCTTTATTTGTGATTGGGAAGTCATCATTTGCCTAAGTTCAAGGTTCGAGTGGAAAGGTTTGGAAATCACGCTTTCATCGACAACATTTATGAAGATCATTGAAGACCCCAATTCCCATTGTTCATCTCAAGTGGGGGATGTTATGTTATTATGTTATGTTGAAAAAAAATTGATTGAAAAAAAAAAAAAAAAAAAAGTTGATTAAGTTATGATATTGTAAAGTGCGATGTTATAAGCACTATAGTATGAGCTTTATTGATTAGTATCGAGGAGGCCACCTCGGTCACATTTGAAGATTGGGTTGGTAGTTATGCCAGCGAGAAGAAGAAAGGTAGTGTGCCCATCACGGCGTCCTCTAATGACACATCTACCTTGCATTTCATGATCCGGTTTCTAGACTTCTAAGCTTGAACTTTGGGCGGACGGTAAGTGGTGATGACTTGGTTATAGATTTAGACTACACCTTGTTTTCATTTTACACCAATTATATATCCATGTCTTATCCTACCCTTTAGTCATGAAGCGTGTCTAGGTGATGCGTGAGCAATCTTTGGTGTCTTGGCCATGGATTTGGTCATGTATCATTGATTTTGTCCACTTCGCGTGACATGTTAGTAATGATGAGTCACCCTTAACCTTTGTCGTGTCTACCCATATTGCCTTGAGAATTGTTTAGCCCTTAACTCTAGTGGTGGAGATTTGTGTAACCGCCAAGCTTATGATAGAATACATGCTATGGTATGCGATTGGTGATCACCCGAAATTGACACTTAGAATAGTTGAGAGATTTGAGTGTTTGTTCCCTTTCGTGAGGTGTTCGGCTTTGTTTTATTCTAGCATAAAGGTTTGTAAACTCATATTTTCGGGTTTTGGGAGATATCTTTTAGGAATCTATCTAATAAGGTCTACTTGAGGGCAAGTAGAGTTTAAGTGGGGATATTTGATAACATCAAATAGTCACGAATATTAAGTGTCAATTTCCCAGATAATGCTCGTTATTTATATCATTTATATGGATTCGCTTGTTTTCCATTGTTTTCCACTTCGGGTAAATTACGAGCATTGGAGCTAAAGAGGCGGAAATGGAAACATTACTAAAGATTTATCACAATATGCCTATTTTGAAGAAGTTCTGGCGTAACTCCTCTCTCACATTACGCCGTAACTATTGCGTGACCCGAATACCAACTTATCAAGAGGTTATGGCGTAACTCTTCCCAAAGGTTCTGACGTAACTCCATTAGGTCAAAAGAGGTTCCACGCGTTGATACTTACGCGTAACTCTTGCATCACTTACGGCGTAACCGAGTTTATTGAAGACTACGGCGTAACCACTTATAAGGTTCTGCCGTAACTAGCGAATCTAGTGCATTTCTGAAGAAATAGAAGGTTCTGGCGTAACTCCTATATTAGTTCTGCCGTAACCCGGACACAACCTATAAATACCCACAATTCCGGCATTTCTAATCATCCCATTCCACACACAACACGAGAGCGTGGGAAAAAGCTCAAGGCAGGTCTAGGGGAGCATCGGAGCTGTTTCAAGGAGAAGTCACTCCATTACGATAAGCTTTAGCGTTTTATATTTCTTTACTTTCAATTCATGTATTTCGTACCTTTGAATATTGAATTGATTTGCATGATTAATATGAGTGGCTAAGCACCCTTTGGTGCTAGCCTAGTTATGATTCATAATTGTTTTGTTTGCGTTTACCTTTACTTCCGTACAATTATTTCTAAGTGTATGCATGCATAGTTCTTTGGTAGTCACCCTTGATTCGGTAGTTTTGAATGGCGGTGAGGCCAATTGCCTAGGAGATATGACCAAGTGACCCTAGGTGGCGGTGAGAGCAGGAAGGGTAAGATATGACCAATGACGACCCTTTCTACTTGTGCGATTTGACCAGCGATCACCTATCGTTTGGATGAACTTAAGAATTGGGGGTGTAGTGTCTAAGTTCCTAACGGCGGGGCACTCACTATTTAGAATCTAGCATGTAGCGGTACTTAATGACTTGGCTTAGGGGACCGGGAACAACGGGACTTATGATGGTGCTTTGATTTCTCTGTGGTGGCATCTTTCTTTGATAGGTTAGGCGAATTGACCAAATGTTGTCCTCTCGAATTTGACCCACAGAAGTAATTGGAAGTAGGTGAGCGTAGACATAACTAGCTAGGAGGATTGACTAGGTTAGCACCACTATTCCTCTATTGATTTCCTTTATCCATTTATACGCTTTTATTTTATTACGCATTAGTAGTTTAATTAATTAAATCCCTATCGAAACCATTATTATTTGTGACAATTAGACTTAGTATGTTGGGATATGAAAGTCTTGAAGATATGAAATCTTGAAGATATGAAATCTTGTGGTATGGTGTAAAATCTTGGAAGAAGTCAAAGAGTCAAAAAATCTTGCTAAAGACAAAGTCAAAATCTTGCACTATGAAGTCAAAATCTTGAAAGAACAAAAGAAGCTGTTATATTCGTTTATGGAAAGTATTGTAACTCTAGAATATTCTATGTTTAGATTACTTGTCGTACAAGGATACAAATTGTAAACCGACTAGGATATCCTTGAGCCTATAAAGGACTCCTAGATTGGCATTAGAGTGCGAGTTTATGAGTTTTAGAGTTCTGAATTCACAAGTTATTTAGTGTTTTAGAGAAGTTCGATAATCTTAGAGTTGTTTAGAGTATCGCATAATAAGCGATTTAGAGTTTATAATAAAAGTTATTCTTCTTAGCTTTGTTAAGTAAATTCCGCGTGCTTAATAAAGATTGCTCGGTGTTTCTTTGTTAATAACTTAGGATTTATCCGAGGTTATTAAACCTTAACAAGCTAGTTTAAGTTAGTTTGATTAAAGTATATCGATCCAACAAGTGGTATCGAGCTTGTGTGGAAACTCGACTAGGAAGAAACCTACTTCAACAATATTCAAGATGTCATTGAAGTTGTTCCACCACCCTCAATCACCTCACTCGAATTCCAATAATCAAGAAGGAGAATATGATCTACGGTGCATGAAGATGAGGCAATATATTGCCATTCTGAGACCATGCTCTATGGAATGTAATTGTTAATGGCAATGAAGTAGTTCGAGAACCTATTAATGTTCTGGACAACCAATAGCACCAAAAGCGGTCTTACCGGTGACAACCCTAAGGAATCAAGAAAAGGCACTAAACATTCTCTTATCGCCATTCGGATGGTCATCTTCTCAAATTTCATGATGCTAAAGATGCTAAGCGACTCTGGGCTGCTCTCAAGACCAGTTGGAGGAATGAAGCCTCTAAGAAGATGCTGCAGAAATTTCTTTGAAACAACAGTTTGAAACTTTCACAGTGGGTGAAAGAAAGTCTTGATCTTGCATATGATAGGTTTCAAAATCTCCTCAACATGTTGGAGTTATACAAAGCGAAGTATCGATTGAGGATGCTAATTTGAAGTTTCTAAGGAGTTTGCCATCTACATGGCATGTGATTGCTACAATGATCGAGAGGACAACAAGGTTTGGATGTCATGGACTTTGATGATCTCTATCATCAGCGAAGGTGTATGAGCATGAGATGAGTGGTCAAACAAATTCCAAGTCTCACGGTATTGCTTTTCTATCATCGAAAAAGAAGGCGTTACTTACATCAAAATCTTGCTTCTCCTCAAAATCTTGTTTCTCAAAATCTTCTTTGTTTACAACCCCTTCATATGCTCGTGAGCCCCACCAACTACCACTATGCACTCGGATGAAGTTGTGTGCTCCTTCTTTGCACAACAAGCGGTTTACATCACTTATGAAGAAGATCTACAGTTGAAGAAGATGCCCTTGAAGAAATTGATATCGGTGGCAAGTTGCTATGATCACTGCAAGGATCAAAAGTACATGAAGAAGGCAGGCAAAAGCATTGATTTCAAACCAAAACAAGGAATAACTTTTGACAAATCCCAAATTGAATGCTTCAATTGTCAAAAAATGGTCACTTTGCAAGGAGTGCGGGTTTGCTAAGTATCAAGCAAGCAGAACATCGAGAAGCCAAAACTTGAGCTCAAAGAAATTCCAATTCTTGAAACAAAGGCTTTGGTTGCTCAAGAGAAGTTATCGAAGTTGGTTGGGTGAAGAGTTTGATGATGAACCGGTGACTTCTTGTATGGTAGCGATGGAAGATGTAGTTGAAGACACAGTGGAAGCATTGATTTGAGTCTTGCTTTTGATGAAGAACACGAACATCTTTGCTTTGGAATCGATGATGGCTTTGGAGGATTTGATTGGAGCAAAGAAAGTGAAGATGATCTGTTCTTCTTGCAATGGTGGCTACTTCACCAACTCGGTCTCCTATCTACGAGGTATGCTCCAAGCTGTTATGATTTTTATCAAAAACTACTTATGATTATGTGATTGAAAGAGATAATTGTGTTAAGGCTAGATCACGAAGTGGTGGTTATCAAATTACTTTAGAGTCTATGGAAGCTAAAATTATAACACATGAAAATAATGAAATGGCTTGGGTGAAAAGTATGAACAACGGGATTACCGGTTAAAACTTAGTGAATGGAAACTAAAGCGTAAAATTCTTGAAATTGAGAAATTAACTAAGGAGAGAGATGATCATTAGAAAAGTTTCTTTGCTGGAATGAATCAGTGCATCCCATGTTACTTATGTTGAAAAACAAAGAAGAGCATACATTAGAAGCTGGATTAGGTTTTGGTATGAACTTTGATAACATAGAAGAAAACCAACCTAGTGATCGGGATGTAGGTGATTTTGAGGACATAACCACTAGTGATGATGAACTCATTAACTATGTAGATACATCTAGTAATGAGGGCTCAATAAGTGAATCACCTCACGAGTATAAGAAAGACAAGGGATATAATCTTGTCCCACATCCCATTAGTCATCAACCCATAAGGCTGATGTTTCTCGATTTGGAGTAGGCGGTCTAGAGTTTAGGAAGAAGCTTGTTGCTCAATCTAGGTCGAAAAACCCAAAGAAGCTGTTGAAAATAATGTTCAAAATCAAGCGGTACCTTCAAATCAAAATCTTGCTCCACAAGCGATACCTTACGCAAAACCTTTTCAAAGCAGTCTTGCTAAACCTTTTGGGATAACTTTGGTCAAAAGCAGGTTTAATCATTCACCTAGAAGGCACAATAGTTTTGGTCATAGACATAGAAGAAGTCATATTGGGAGTATGGGTGAAAAGCGTGTTTTGTGTGTTTTAGTCCTAATCATTTAATCAAGGATTGTGAACATCATTGAGAATACCTTAGGAAATTTTCAAAGAATAGGACATTAACGAAACCTAGAGAGAACAAACCGGTTTGGAATAATTCAAATAGGGTTAATCACGAAACTTCACACGGATCATAGATACCCGCATCGAGAAGACCTTTTCAAAACCTTGGTATCTCACGGTACTTTCCAAAGTCTTGCTCGATTAAAACAAAGTCTTGATCACACTACTTGGAATAGGAATCCTAGGAGATCTCACTATCAACCTAGAAGGTATTACAATTCACATAGGGATCTAGATCACGGGAACCACGTGTTAAACGAGAATGGGTTAAGAGGAAGAGTCTTGCTTGAGGACACACAGTACTTTCAACAAAAGTGAATCGATGTTTTGTGACACAAGAAAAAGCTAATAATCTTGTAAAGAGATTTATGTTGAAAAATCAAAAGTTTTGAAAATCCATGCTAAAGATCAAAAGATAATTACGGATCATCATTTGAAAGATAGTGGAATTACATACTCAAAGAATTTGAGTTTGTAACTCCACAAGGGAACACAAGTCGATAATGGCTTGGGTTCCTAAAATCACTAACTCTTTTCTTTGTGTGCGGGGCAACCCGGAAGAGGAGCTTAAAGATCATCTAATTGTGGATAGTGGTTGCTCGGAAGCATGACAGGAGACAAAGAGATCTGTCGATTTTAGAAATATTAGTGGAGGAAGAGTTGCATTTGGGAATGATCCCAATGGAGGAAAGATTCTTGGCAAAGGAACTATCAAAGCGGGGCTTATAGACTTTGAGAATGTTAGATATGTGAAGGAGCTTAAGTTCAACTTGTTATCGGTCTCTCAAATTTGTGATAAAAGCATCTGTGTTATTCAACGACACGAATGTCTCATCCTTTCCTCGATTTTAAGCTGTTGATGATGAATTAGTAGTCCTTAGAGTACCAAGGACAAATGATGTGTATAGTTTAGACATGAAGAGTCTACATTCTTATGGAAGAGCCACATGTTTGGTGGCTAAAGCAACATCTGAAGAAGCACATCAATGGCATAGAAGATTGGGCCATGTTAATTTCAAGAATATCAACAAAGCGGTCAAAGGCAATCTAGTTAGAGGTTTACCTTCAAAGACTTACAAGAATGATCACTCATGCTTGGCATGCAAGAAGGGTAAACAACACAAAGCTTCTTGCAAGAAGCTTGAGGAAAGAACTATTAGAGAACCATTGGGTGTTACATATGGATTTGTTTGGACTGTCTACGTGGCAAGTTTAAACAAGAGAAAATCTTGTTTGGTTATTCTGAGATGATTGCGATAGATTCGAGTTGGGTTTTCTTTTGGGTTTTAAAGATGATACTTTTGATGCTATTCGAGACACGATTATAGCACTTGAAAACCAATTGAGACTCAAGGTTAGAGGTATTAGATGTGATAATGGGATGAATTCAAGAACAAGCTTATGGATGAATTTTGTGCAAACAAAGGCATAAAGAGGAGTTTAGCATTGCAAGAACACCACGACAAAATGGTGTTGCGAGAGAGGAAGAATAGGACTTTGATTGAGCGGCAAGAACAATGCTAGCGATTCCCATCTACCTATTCAATTACAGGCGGAAAGTTGTAAATCTTGCGTGCTATGTATATGAGTCTCTGTCACCAAACCACGAGATGAAGACACCCTATGAATTGGCGATGGGCAATAAACCCAACATTCGTTTTATGAAGCCTTTTGGATGCCCTCTCACTATTTTAAACACCATTGATAATGCAGGGAAGTTTGATGGCAAGTCGAAGAAGGATACTTATTGGGTTATTGCACTAACGATAAAGGCTTTAGAGTATACAACGAGTTACTAAGAAGATTCAAGATTGTCTTCATGTTGAGTTTTAGAAGATCAAGACAATGAGAAAGGTAAAGGTCTGATTGGATGTTTGATCTTGAGGTTTTAACTCCTTCAATGAATTATGTACTGTTAGAGAAGAAAATCAACTGTGCACAATGGAGAAGATTTACAATATGTTGTTCATGGAGTTCATATTAGACGGATGTTGTTCACGATGAAGATCTGTAAGTCCAAAACAAAATCTTGATGTTCCCAAGCAAAATCTTGATACTCCAAAACAAAATCTTGTTGCACCACAATCCTCATTATCTGTGAGGATCAATCTATTCAAGAGGAACTTAATCGGATGCTTCTTCAAGATGTATTAGCACATTCTTACAGCGATGAACAAAGGAGAGCTTATGAAGAGGCAAAGAAGAAGAACAAGGCTGCAGTACTCTCACGGTGCTTTGGACGATACTTTCGACCAAAATCTTCTTGCACTGTTGATGATGCTTTAGATGATTTGGATGATCCTACCATGCACGGATTAGAGAAGCGATGATGAGTTTGCGAGATGAAGGTATTTTCTCGATTCAAATGAAGATGTTGATTTAACTAACTTGGATGATGCATATGGAGTTCCCAGGTCTCAATCTTAAGAATTCATAAGAATCATCCTCTTGATCAAATCATTGGTCCTTCTACTTACGGAGTGATGACAAGACACGAGCTAAGAGTTTTCTAAACCTCATAATGCTTTACTTAGCTTTGTCTACAAACAAAGCATTTGAATCATAAGGACCATCAAACTGCCTATTTACTTGTTTTATCTCTCAAGAGGAACCCAAGAACATTGCTCAAGCTTTGACTAAAGAAAGGCGGGTTGAAGCTATCGGGAAGAACTTCTTCAATTTAAACTTCAAGAGGTTTGGGTTTATGTGATCTTCGGATGGGAAGAAAGTTATTGGAACGGATGGGTTTCGAGTCAAAAGAGATGAAAGAGGTAATGTTATCAAGAATAAGGCAAGGTTAGTAGCACAAGGCTACAGACAAGAAGAAGGAGTAGATTATGATGAAGTGTTTGCTCCTGTAGCAAGAATAGAAGCTATTAGGATATTTCTTGCTTTTGCTTCTTATATGGGATTTCAAGTTTACCAGATGGATGTCAAGAGTGCCTTTTTATATGGCAAGATTACAGAGGAAGTTTATGTCAAACAACCTCCTGGTTTTGAAGATCCTAAACACCCAAACAAAGTCTACAAGGTGGTTAAGGCTCTTTATGGCCTTCATCAGGCACCTAGAGCTTGGTATGAGAGGCTCTCTACATTCTTATTGCAACATGGATACGGGAGGAGCTATAGACAAGACTTTGTTTATCAAGAGAGACAAGAAGGATATCATGTTAGTTCAAGTCTATGTTGATGATATCATCTTTGGGGCTACCAAGCAGTCCATGGTTAAGGAGTTTGAGCGGTGATGCGAAGGAATTTCAAATGAGTTCAATGGGAGAGTTAACATTCTTTTGGGACTTCAAGTTAAGCGGTCAAAGGAAGGAATTTTTATCGGTCAAGACAAGTATGTTCTTGACATACTTAAGAAGTTCAATTTTGATGATATGAAGGCATTACTACACCTATTAAATCTATCAATTCATTGGGCAAAGATGAAGATGGACAACTGTTGAAGTCAAGTTATCTGAGATCAATGATTGGCTCTCTTATGTATCTTCTTGCATCAAGGCACGATATCATGTTTGCGGTTTGTTTATGTGCAAGATATCAAGTCTCACCAAAGATTTCTCACATGAATGCGGTAAAGAGAATCTTACATTATTTAAAACAACAACCTAAGTTGGGGTTGTGGTATCCAAAAAGTCACCTTTTCACTTAGAAGCTTTTTGGATAGTGATTATGCGGTGATAATTATGATAGAAGATCCAACTTTGGAGGATGCCAATATCTTGGAAGAAGGTTAGTGTCACGGCAATGTAAGAAACAAACAATTGCGACAACATCCTCTCTTGAAGGTGAATATGTAGGCTGCTTTGCAAGCTGTTGTGGACAAGTTTTGTGGATGCGAGAATCAACTCTTGGACTATGGGTTCAATTTCAAAATACTCCTATCAACATTGATAATGAGAGTACCATTTGTATTGTGAAGAATCCTGTTTATCATTCCAAGACCAAGCACATTGATTAGGCATCACTTTATCGAGATTGCTATGAGCACGAGGCTCATTAATGTGGTTAAGGTTCACACGAGATGATAATGTGGTGATTTACTCACCAAAGGCTTTGATGTTTCAAGATTCAATCACTTGGTGGTGAGCATTGGCATGATTAACTCTTGAGCTACATTTAAGGGAGGACTATTCGGTGTTAGTATAGTCTGTGTATTGCTTGAGGGAGGATATTTGTGTATACTTAGTTTATCTGAAGAATTTGGCAAAATCTTGTTTTTCTTCTTGCTTGGAAATCTTGCTTTGGAAAATCTTGCATCGTGGAAAATCTTGTTTGTCGTATTAAAATCTTGTTCCAACGGTTATATTGAGGGTAATTAATGCTAACGGTTGTTTTATTTTGGGCGATGATTTTTCAAATCTCACCTATAAATAACTACTTTCGATTTTCCTCTTATATTACTACATTAGCATCGTTTCCATATTTCTCTCATTCTTATTCGATTTCAATTCTTATTGTGCTTACATAATCACCAATGGCGAATCGACCTCTTGTTTCAAAGCACAATATGGTAGCCAATTTAGACAAGGCCGAAGATAATGAGGCGTTTCATGATATTATTGATTATCTCTTGGGTGGCCATCGGTTATGCTCTTTTAGTGGAGCGGATATTATTGAACCTTGGATTCAAGAATTTTGGAGCTCTGCAAGGATAATATGGAGAATGAAGAATTTTATATTAGAGCTACGATTGTTGGAAGAAGCTGTGAAGATTCTTGAAGCCTCCATTAGAAGACTTGTTGTTTAATGATGATGATGGGGCTATTCGTTTTAATAAGGAGTTGATTTGGGAAACTTTTGGACATCTTGGTTATGAAGGGTCTTTAACAGAACAAACTTTTGGAAACAACTATTTTGTCCTCAATGGAAGTTTTTAATACATGTGTTGTTACATTGTATTAGTGCTAAAAGTACTTCTTGGGAGCAGTTTGGGTCAAATATAGCATCGCTATGGTGGGATTAGCTACGAGATCGTGTTTTAATTTTTCAAGGTGATTCTTGATGGCATGCTTTCTCACATCAATCATGGATCAAAATGGTTAATGTATCGAGGTTTATACAAGTTTTCTTGAACAAACAACTTGCGATGTACCGAAGCCTCTGGATTTACTTCTGTTATTGTACAACAAGCAAAGATTTTTACTTTTATGGCTAGAAGAAGTGATCTATTCGAGAGGTCGGATACACCATTAACTACTTCTATGATGGAAGTTGTTCGGTATTAGAGGTGATGTTGAAGATGATGCGACAAGTGAAAGTCTTGCATCTGAAGGTCTTGCACTGTCTTGCATCTGAAAGTCTTGCATCTGCAATCTTGCTTCTCAAGAAGTCTTGCATCTCCACAGTCTTGTTTCCCCAATCTTGAGGTTCAAGAAGAAGTTGCGGGATCACCTTCTCCATCTCCACAACGATCATTCTGTTTCTCAATCGGAGGAACATTCACAAATTCAAGGTGATGATCCACATACTATACCTCGTGAAGGTTTAACTTTGGATAATTATGCTTTGACAAGGGAGATAATCAAGTTGCAAAAGACTACTAAGGTTCAAGCCAAGCGGATAAAGAAATTGAAGTTAAAATTTAGAAGGCTAAAACTTTTATGCGGCCTTTGATTAAAGAATTTCGTATCTGGGTCAAATCAAAGAAGAAAGCACAAAAGCGGTCTAAGACAAGTAAACACCAAAGGTTCATAAACCATCTTACATCAACTTGGGAGGAATTTAGAAGAACAGAACTTGAAAGAAGATATGGTTAAAGAAAATGAACACGAAAGTTCTAAAAGTCGAAGAAAAGATCATTCAAGATCTTGATGAGCAAGTTCAAGTTCAAAATCTGCGATGATCAAGTCTTGAACAACAAAATCTTGGTTTTCAAAGTACTTTCGGACAAGAGGTAATAACTCAAGAGTATTAGACTTTGATGAGGAAGCTGGTCCTTCAACAAGCTGTACATGAAGAAGTTGTTGGTCCTCAACTGTTTTTCAAGAGGAGGAAGCTATTCTCAAACCTATTCATTACGCAAGTGATGATGAGTTCATTGCTACAATTTTAGGAGATTTATCACAACCAAGAGGTGGAGTTACTATTCGAGAAGTACAAGAAGAAGAACAACAAAGAACTTCTCAACTGCAATTGATCCTAAGGATAAAGGAAAGGGTGTTTTGGTAGAAGTTAAGAAGAAGAAACCAACTTTAGCGAAGTTAAGAGCAATTCAAGATGCTTTGAATGAACAAGCGACTAGAAAGATTCAAGAAGAGTTAAATGCTAAAGATAGAAGCTCGGGAAGCTCAAGAAGCTCGAGAATAGAAGCGACTAAAAGGTACAAGATGAATTAGATCTTTGAAGCTCTTTGAACCATTCTGATCACTGTTCTGTTAGATTTATGCCAAGAAGACTTAATAAAGCTAAAGGCAGAAATGCTATGATGGCTTATCTTAAAAGTCAAGGGTATAAAGGATTGCGAAGTTTAATTATTTTGAGATGAAAAGATTGTATGATCTTGCTAGGGAGGATTATAAGAAGGATGTTGCAGGCATCAAAGATTTTAGAGAAGAAGCTACTTGGTGAAGTGAAAGAAAGAAGAGTTTGAAAAGAAAAGGAAAAGCGAAAATTCTGGATGTTCGGTTCTCAAAGAAAGAAAAAGTTGAATTAAGATGCGAAACTAATGATGCATTAAGGAATTATCTCGAGTGGTAGATTTTGATTACTCAAAGAAGATGATGACATGAAGATGAGCGGATCAAAGATTAGTGCTTTTGAAGTTGTGAAATCCAAAGATGGAGATTATATGATTTTTCATAAAGAAGATGAAAGCTTCAAAGTTTTCAATAGGCTATGGGACTTATTGCACATTATAGATAGAGTAGATTTATTCTATTTATATCATGTGGTGAAAGCTTACTTTGAACATAATCCATTAGAAGGGATTGGTTTAGTTTTACATGGTGATCTCATAGCTGTATGGGAAGCGAAGAGAAACGATGATATTTGGAAGAATCAAGAAAATTGGGAAATTGTTTCTTTGGAGATTCTTTGAAGAGTGCGGGGTTCATGTTTTAGAGTGGAAAATGGAACAATGATACACATGTTTGCGAGAAAGAAGATACCCTCTCACAGTTGAGCTCATGAGAAGAATGCTAGAGCATGGAATGGAAGTAGAAGAGGATAATGAAGCGCTTGCATGGTTATCAACTTGTTTATCAAGCTGGACTACCATTCTTGAAGATGATGAAAAAGCGGTATGAGACTTAATTGAATAAATTATTTTGATAAATCGGTACTTTATTCAAAATCTGGCGATCAAACGATACTTTAATCAAAATCTTGCTTGCGACTTTTAAACCGGTTAAGTGATTTTGAATGAAACCTTTTGCTAAGTAACAAATTTTTGAAACAAAGGTTAAGTGAAATAAATGGATTTTGAGATGGTAACAATAGGTCATCAATCCACCATGGTTACAAAAGGATTGACTAATCCATGAGCAAGCGGCTCGGTAAAGATATATCAAATCCGTTTTAGTTGACAACTTGCTAATAAGTTGTATGGTATTCAACTCACCATATCGGTTAATGTGAAGAGTTGGCTAGCCCACAAGAAAATGGCTTGTGGTAAAGGCGTGGAAAAACCATTATTGGTAATTAGTTCACCATTAGATAGAAGAACTAACTAGTCCGAAGGTACGACTTTTGGTAAAGACAAAACAAATCATTGATAGGCGATGATTTGCTAAAAATCATATGGTTATCAATGTACCATGGTCTTACACACCAAAACATTTGGCTACTCGAGATAATGGCTTTGGTAAAGAGATCTAAATCCATTAAGTTTTCAATGATTCACCTCTCACGGGAGTTAACACACACGGAAGTGATGAGAATAGTATGCAACTTTAAGCGAATTAATGTACAAATTGTCATATGTTCTTTGTGTTCTTTGAAAAGATGGAGTTTCTTTGGATCTTCTTTGTGAAAGAATAATTCTAGAGATACTTTGACAAGCACGGACACTCTGAGATACAATCCAAAGACTAAGAAACAATCGTCCTTAAAGATGAAGTTGTTAAAGATATATTCACAAAAGGAACTTGAAGTCAAGCAAGTAGAATTCAAGTTAGGGAGGATTGTTGGGATATGAAAGTCTTGAAGATATGAAATCTTGAAGATATGAAAATCTTGTAATGGTGCAAAATCTTGGAAGAAGTCAAAGAGTCAAAATCTTGCTAAAGACAAAGTCAAAATCTTGCACTATGAAGTCAAAATCTTGAAAGAACAAAAGAAGCTGTTATATTCGTTTATGGAAAGTATTGTAACTCTAGAATATTCTATGTTTAGATTACTTGTCGTACAAGGATACAAATTGTAAACCGACTAGGATATCCTTGAGCCTATAAAGGACTCCTAGATTGGCATTAGAGTGCGAGTTTATGAGTTTTAGAGTTCTGAATTCACAAGTTATTTAGTGTTTTAGAGAAGTTCGATAATCTTAGAGTTGTTTAGAGTATCGCATAATAAGCGATTTAGAGTTTATAATAAAAGTTATTCTTCTTAGCTTTGTTAAGTAAATTCCGCGTACTTAATAAAGATTGCTCGGTGTTTCTTTGTTAATAACTTAGGATTTATCCGAGGTTATTAAACCTTAACAAGCTAGTTAAAGTTAGTTTGATTAAAGTATATCGATCCAACATTCGGTGAATCAATGGTGGTAAAACAATTGGGTTAGGTTTTAGGTTTGTCAAATATAATTACCCCAATATTCATTTACATCCTCATTCAAAATGTTATTAGGTCTGTTTGGTTATAGACTGATATAGACTTATGGCATTAGATGGATCTTCAAATGCTTAAAGTGGTCCAATACTTGATATATTAATATATGCTTTCGTTGAATCTTTCACATTTTTTGGCGAGAGTAACTCAGTCTGCACCATCTACAGTACATTAAACTGTGCGATGTTTATTCAATGTGTTTTGAAGCAACATGGTAGCATATATGCCAGATGAAAACCGCAACTATTGTCATCTTTTTAGCGTTCTTTATAATCCAAGATATTTGTTATGTATCAAATGTTCTGCTTATACTGATAGATTTGTTCAATCTGATATATTTGGACAAGGTACTTGTCATAAACTTGTATATTTAAGGTGCGCAACATTTCTATACCCAAAACCAGCTGCATATTTTTTTAGCTCCCATTTTTCTTATATTTAGGTGACTTTAGGTTAGAGTTAGGATCAGATTTTGATGCAATCAGTAGTTAGGCATATACTGTTCATGTTTGCTCGCTTTGGTTAGGATTTAGAGCTTATTTAGTAGCTTTTGTTTCACCACTGTTACAACACTGTTACAACAGCCCCTTTAGGCTGTTTCACCACTGTTACAGCAGCCCCATGAATATTTTACTTGGGCAAATGGTAGTTAGCATGCTGAACTTTAAGATCCCATAAGCCCATAAGGGTATTTTCACTATAGCTGACTTTTTATTAGCTTATTTAGCACCATATAGGGCTGTCTTACCCACTGTTACAGCAAGCTCATCACTATACCTCAGTTTCACATATTTCAGTAGCGATTTTGGCATAATTAACATGACATTATGGGCTGCCAGAAAGGCGTCATTAACATGTCATTAGGGGCTCTTTAGAGGCCATATTTCGTGACCATTTACGCGTCACTTACATGTTGAAGATTTTTAAATTGTGTTAGGTCACTAGTTTTACAACACAAGCTTCTAGAAAGAAATAGAGAAGAGAAGGCGATTGAACAATAAATCAAACACACACACACGATAATAAGAGCGGTTATGCGTAGAGTATGTGATGTGAAAGAAATAAATTGAACAACCAACCCTCAAGTGAGGGTTATACAAAATATTTATAGGAGGAAGCTAGGGCAACACTCCTAGTCCCATCCTTTCTCCTATGGGCTTGGGCCTAAGCTCATGGGCCTTCTACATAAGCTTAAGGCTAATAACAAACATAAAGGCCATAATTAAGCTAACTATTACATATGAATTACTAACACTTGATTTAGGTTTAGGAGTGATTCCAACAATCTCCCCTAAGTGTTAGTGATGAAAGCGGTGAAGGCGTTGATGTAATGGTAGCTTTGGCGTCTTCGACATTCTTCTTTCTTGTGAGAAGAATTGCCTTGATTCGAACAATCTCCCGGTGTAGAGAAATTGTTTTCTTTAAGCAGTTTTGCTTTGGCGTCATCTTTAACTTTGTTCTTTGATTATTGTTCTTTGTGATGGAAGTGATAGTATGTTGTTGTTATGCGCATCAAGTGCGCCTCAGTGCCTTGTTTGCTACGGTGTCTCCGTCATTCTTCAACATGCTCACACGCTCTTTAACGTTGGATTCGATCTTGATGAAGTTCTTTAAGTCTTTAACTTTGTAGATTCTTTGATTTGATGAAGAATCATTCGACTTTGTGTTGCTTTAAGATAGAACTTCCATTAGTGATGATGTTGGCGTGAGCATGAGAAGAATCGCGCGATCATTCCGCTCGAGCTTCCATAAGAAGAAAACATTAAAGCGGTTAGTAATAAGCGGATTCCGGCACTTACAAGTTTGAACTTGAGAGTGTTAATGACATAGTGTGAAAACACAACTCTAATTCTTACAAAGGCCGTTCTGAGCTGGAGTCCCACAAGTGAGATAACGCGATGTGCGAAGTACACCTCTGATTCGGATAGTCGTTGAGGTACACGAAGCATCACCTCCTGTTGTAGACCGTTTGAGACACACTAAGCGTAATCCACGGGAGTTACGAAGTGACTGCTTTGTCGGGTGTTTGATGTTGACCACTGGCGGGAGTTTCCATTCAATCGCGAGGATCACGGATGTGAACCTCTCATAAATGTTCTCGACAGTTGCTAAGATCATGAAGGACTCGATAACGTACCAGCGATGTTCTTATTGTTGAACATCAAGTGATGAAATGTCAAGTGTACCTAAGAGATCTTTTGATGAATCTCGTGGCTCTAGACTCAATAGTGCGTTTTGGTTTTCTGGCGGAGACTAGGGAGAGGTCTCCTTCTTCAATACCGGCGATCTCTAAGAAAGCCAATAGTTTACGTAGGGTTCCTGTGAGAATGAAACAAGCTTACGTTGAGAGAAACTTGAGTGGCTAAGAAGGTTTAGTGCATGCGTCCTTTGGGTCCATGGCGACTTTTAATCTTCAATACCGGCGTCACTAAGTGACAACCCGGTAGCATATGAATTGAACCGATTATGCGCCTAAGTTGAATAATTTGGAGGCTATTTCTTTTCACCCTTTTCTTTGCATTTCTTTTTAATTCTTCAACTCCTTCTTTCTCCGATTCTCATTTTCTCCTTTTTATAATCATACCTAAGGACTTCTAAGTACTAACTATTTGTGATGTCCTTGGGTAGATCCCTCCGGCTCTGGCGGATCATAGGACAGTTATTCCTAACCTTAATCTCCTTATAACTCCATTGCCATAAAACCATTTTCATGAAAATCTCTCAAAGTGTTTGTGAATGAAAAACATGTTTGAACACTTCAAGAGTTTTAGATTTTGAAATACTCCCCTCACATGTGCTTAAGAGTTTTACGAAATCTGCGGTGAGGAAAAAAGCGCACTTTATGAATTGATCAACTCAAGATAGACAATTCCCATGAGACACGGTTCGTTGCATAGTTAAAGAGTTACATTGTCGACTTTTAGGTGACAACTAGCTCTAATAACTACCTTGAAGGTGTAGACAAACCTCGAAAGGTTGTCAAACCCGTCGAGTTCATGTCTACCAAGAGTTTCTCGAATGGTACTTTCTACTTGGACAAGTCTTTGAGACACGTTTACATTACTAGCGAACTAGCTTGAAATTATTCCGTCCGGACAAGTCTTTTCGAGTTACTAGATCCGTCAATTCGTTGGTTAAGTCTATTACACAAAGATTCATTTGCATTTACACAACATATTTCTTATCACATAATTTTCTCCCCTCAAAATGGCATATAAAATGTTATTTTTGAAAAGTTGAAATAAATATGACCATTTTGAGTGTTGGGAAGATGACCACTATGAACAATTTGTGAACAAAGTTTTAATTCAAATACTCCCCTCAACAAGTGATATAAGCGGTTGAGGTTTTGAAAATCATACGGGAAGTACTTGTTCTTTTGAGCAAAACCTTGAAAAATGAAAGGTTTGATAGGTTTTACTCAAAAGTAAAGCTTTCGCTCCTTTTATAAGGATTGTGTTGAAGCGTACCACGGGGTCCTTTCTTGACAATTACGGGTTGTACAACTTTGTTATGTGTGCACAAGCCATTGACATAATATAATCACACATCCAAAGTAATAATGAAAGAAGCGGTTCAAGGGTACCGGAAGTCGGTGATGTTGCCGAGTGCGAGCAGGCGTTGATAGCGGTGATGTTAATCTGGGTCGACCACCAACAAAGCTTTCCAATGTTACAGGCGATCCCTCGATACAACCTTTCATCAATCATTTCGATGATCCTCGCACATCCCTTACGTCACGAGAGTTCCATCGCTTTTGAGACCCTATGCCTTCATATATCGCCTTCAACCGATAAGCCAATCCGTCCCTAACCTTCTTCAAAGTGTGATCCCCGAACTTGTGAAGATCTCTACACGCCATCAAGCAATTTCGTTGAAGTTCACTGCGATAAGCGGCGCGAATGGTTTCTTTGCGAGTGTGTATTGTGGAAGCGGTTGATGTCGGGAAGATCTAGGCGAGGTGGAGTGAAGTTGACACGGTGCGATATGATTCTCTGCAAGTGGAGATCTTCTACGTTCTGTATGACTATGCTTCGATGAATATTAGCAAGGACTTGATGTATTCACGTTGTACTTGATCGAGAATTGTCTCATGCGTCCACTGTGCTTTGGCAAGATCTGGATCTTCAATGTCGTTGAGAGACAAATTCGAAAGTCCGCTTCCTTGAATGCATAATCTCTTTCGTCTTGTCTTTTGACCACGATATTCTTGAGAAAAGTGTAGTCCCATTTAGGCGAAAGATCAACATGTTTAACAACAACGATTCCTTTAATCTTGAACACTTCATTTGAGACTTGAACTTGGCGACACGTAGTAGATTCGTCGGCGTTCCGGCCAATGGTGAATCCCATACATTGCATCACGGTCATACAATTCCACATTGTTAGAAAACATGTGGGTAGCCTTTTCCTCGATGGCTATGCGGTTTGAGTATATGGTGCCGGGAATGGAAGTGTCGGAGATGTAGCATATTTCCTTGAATCATCAACTTTGCCGTGTAGAAGAAATTCCAAGTCTTTGTTGAAGAAATAGCGAAATGGAATCTTAGGTTGATCTGGTTGGCCAATTGTCGGTAGAGGTTTAGACCGATCGGTGTAATATGGAGGATTGTCCGTTTGGTGAAGTCGATGTTTGCTTACAGGTTGAGCCAATCCATGTTGTTAGACATGGCTCGTGCAATGTTATCAAGGTGATATTCGACCTCGATGGCACTTTCCGAGCTATCTTTGAGCGGTTGAAATGCTTCATTCTTGATTCGCTTCAACTCGGATTTCGTCATCTTTTCACACGGAATTTCTCTTGCAAGAACTTAGCATGCTCCAATGTACTACCGTCTTCGGATCTTGACCTTGATTTGGATAGGGGTGGAATTAACAAGTGTGAAAACCATTCAAATTCCTCGTGTTATCTTCATCTAGCCATGATCGACGTCGACCTTGGGCGCCTTCTTCTTCTTTTCTTAGGCCTAGATGAGGATTACGGTTTCGTACTTTGTCGGGAGAGGGGGTTGTTGTTGGGGCTCATGGAATTCCTCATCGTCACCACCGTATACTCAAAATGATCACGGTTTTACGAGTTTGGGGTGGTAATTGAAGAATCACGAGGTTTATCGGTGAGAAGAGCGAGGAGGAGACCTTTGTTGTCTTTGAGTCCGTTTGGGTGGAGGTTGCATTGAAGATGATTCACGGACTTCTTGACGTTTATGCTCGTCATTCTTATCTGATCCTTATCTTCATCGTCGCGTGGGCGCTTTGACCTTCGACTTCTTCTCGGCATCTTGATTTGAGTTGATATTCGGCAATGCTTCAAGCAATTTACCTTCGTGAGAGGCAAGTGTTGCGGATCGTTTGGACATTTGAGCTACTAGCGGTCAACTAATTCGACATCGAGAATATTATGGGATCAAGCGGATTGATGTTCACGTGCATTGGTGTTGATTTCATAGTGCGCTTGGCGGGTGAAGTAGATTCGGATAGAGTTGTTTGGTGAACAACTCCTTTGTAACTTTAGGAACAATGTCAAGGAGGTAATTGTGAGTGTAACCTTTGATCATTTCGTCCATTTTCCTTGAAGATCATCTTTCATGAGCTTACGGACATACTCCTTTCAACTTTCATCTTGTCATTCTCATCATGAAGATATTGTGTCGATCGGTAGAAATTCATCTTCTGTAGAGCATGTCTTTCTTTCGACTTGTTTGTGACATTCACAATTCTTTTATGAGTATGAAATCCAAGATCGAGTTGGCTTCTTCTTGATTTGGATGTTGATTTGGTTGATCTTTTAGATGGTGGTGGTGAAGAATGAGATGATGAATCGATGATGAGGAGACATGAGGAGGCTCGGGTCCTTTGGAGGTGCGAAGTATCCTCCTTGGAGCAATTGGATTGTTGAGAAGATAATCATCATAATTCTTCGCTATCTTGTCAGTTAGCTTTTACTTCCGTCGAGCACAGGCTTCTTCATCGATCTTTTCTTTCTCGGACTTATCCTTTTACGGTTCCTCAATGTTATAATCAATAGATTCCTCCACAAGCTTTTGTTGTTGCACAAAGTGGTGGCACAGTTCCCTTATCGGGTCGATTAACGCATCGGGATGCGGTGAAGAGTGGACACCACCACTCGACCCTCGGGGCCACGCATTTGATCTTGTTCAAATTCTTTAGCTTTCTGCGGTGTCTAACGATTTTAAACTTCTTCTGTAGGATGTATCCGGTTGCTCTTCTTACGAGCTATCCTCTTCATAAGGCACAAATCTTTGAGTCTTCCCTTTGCTTATAGCTTCTTTGGTGGTGGGAGGTTTTGCTCTTGAAGGAGGTGCTTGGTTCTGATTGAGTAGAAGACCTCTTGATCGATTGTGTATCTTGAGCTTTAGTCCACTAGCTTTCTTTGTGGTTCAAGCTTTGGAATGGGAATAGGACCGACTTCCTTAGAAGGAACAGTCTTTTACGAGGAGGATTCCTCTTGGGAACTTCTCTCGAGTCTCGGTGCTTGCTGACACTCCTGCCTTGCCTCTTACGGTTCTCCGTGTAGGTGTCCCGAAGGTTTTCATCAAGAAACCCAACTTTGTTCTCTTTCACGCTACCATATATCTTTTGTAAGAGTAAATTTGTTTGAGTTCATCGAGAGAAGGAGATCGGGCAACACAACACCTTGTTTCTTTGTTGTGATTCCTTGATTACGACAGTTAAAATAGGCTCGATCAACATGTCGTGATTGTCGGGGTCATTGAGCCTCTTGGGAATATCGGGATGAAGTCCAAGTGCTCTCTGGATCAACAGTTTAGTGTATCGACATAGGGAATCTTTGAGCCAAGCTTTTGAGAAATGACATCATGTCATCCCATATCGAGCTTCAATCTCGATGTGCTTCATGTTGATTAATGACCAAAAATTTGCGGTTCTATGAGCTTGGGATGCTCATAGCCGCTATCACGACGAGAGCAGATTTGGTAATGATGATGTAGAGAGTTCTCCACGGTTGAGGAATGTTCTTAAGCTCCACATGAGAATGCTTAGTGATAATTCTGAAGCTTCATCATAGCCAATATCAATCAAGAATTGCAAAGCTGTCTCTTGACGGTGTGGCATAGAAGTCGGTTGGCTCGATGTCGGGGATGAGAAGAATAGCCCGTAAGTCTGCATGTGTGATGGTGAC
The DNA here is from genome assembly GCA_022545495.1 of Chrysanthemum lavandulifolium. Classification (NCBI taxonomy): domain Eukaryota; kingdom Viridiplantae; phylum Streptophyta; class Magnoliopsida; order Asterales; family Asteraceae; genus Chrysanthemum; species Chrysanthemum lavandulifolium. The sequence continues at coordinate 110,166,744 of CM040239.1, read as the reverse complement.
TTGTTTGTGATTGAGCGTCTGTCATCCTTTGCACTTTGACCTTTGATCCTGCATTGAATTCGAGCTGTTGCATGTAGATCTCGGTATTGTAGCGAATGTGAGAGCATGTTACGGTAGGGATGATTCTTGAGAATATCCATAGCAATCAAGCAGGAAGATTACGGCGGTGAGGGTTTCAAAGTCAACCCGAAGGTTGTTCTTTCCAATCTTTCTTGGATAGCCATTAGGAAGATATCGACAATTGTGAGAACATCGGTGCATCCACATTCATTTGAGCGACCATGTCGTGATGCGAAATAACATTAGCCAAAAGAACCAACATATCGAAAGACATAATGTTAGTCAACGAAGGTTTTATTGTCTAATTATTGAATGTACGGTGTCAATGATTATTCTGAGTCCTAAGTCACTTGTTTGTCCAATAGTCCAATGGCGTCGTGAAGCGTTTCGTGAGTTAGTTAACTTTAAGTTTTAAAGTTTATGTTATCACTTATAGTTCACAACATATCAAGCGTTTAAGTTTATTAGTGACATTATTGGTTTCGTGATGATATGATTTGTTTATTTACAAGTATGTACACGTAACAATTCATAATTAAGGTCAATCAAGGCTTAGGCGTAGATATGGCAAAGTTATGCGTAAGCAGGAGTGGTATATGCGTGGCGCAAGCTTATCGTGGGATCCTTACTTACGCGTAAGAAATGTTCAGCGTGGGAAGGGGACCTTAAGCGTGGAGCTTACGGCGTGGCGTATATAAAACCTTACGCGTAAGGCTTACTCGTGAGAGTAGACCTTATGCGTGAGGTCCTTGTTTCGCATATCCTTCACGGGATCGCGTGGTCCCATTGTAGAACCTTACGGCGTATGATTCGCGTAAGATTTCTCTTACGCATAACTTTCTGGCGTGGGTGATCCTTATGCGTGAGATTCAATGACCTTGATTACGAGTTTTATGAGTAGCAAGCACGAAATAAAATCATCATATCATCAATCTTGACACATATATTCATTTTAAGGCAGTTATGGCATGAAAACTTGTTAAGCAGTTCTGGCGTGAAAGTCATACGCGTAAGTCAAAACCCTAAAGTTCATGAATTACGCATATGATTTCTAGCCATAGGATATGCACCAAAGTTTTACGGTAAGTCTTAGAGGCATAGTAAGTTGTGTTATCCAAGTTTTAACATCAAATTCAAGTGAATCAAAAAAACCCAATTCGTATGAACTTAAACCCTAATTTCCAATTTATGAATCATTAGTGTTTACGGGTGAAATTTGGGTTTAAATTTGATCAATTCAACTTGAAAACAACCTATTAAAACAATCTTTATTACCAAAAACGTTCTCATTTGAAAACACCCAAATCACGCATAAACCCTAGTTTTCAAGTTCCATCAATTCGTATTTACGGGTAAGTTTTGAGGATTAAAATGGTATCATTGATGTTTTAGAACGTTTTGACACAACCCTTTTAACCACAAACACCCATTCATGATTAGGTGTTCTTGCGCTTACGCGTAAACCACAAAAGTCACAATATCTCAAGATTAAACCGTTGGATTCATGAAAATTCAAAACCATTGTTTAAAAACTTGTTATAAACACAAAAACACTTACAAATTGATGATCCAAACACAGTTTCTTGAGCGATTATTAAGCGTAGGATGAAGTTTGGTTTGAGTATTAAATGTGAAGTGAAAAGTTAGGTGGGGTGTTTTATTAAAATGACTTTAACCTTTTGGCGGTTTGGTCCCTCCACCTTTTCCTTTTTCATCCAAAGCCATTTAACTTCCATTTTGGTTACCAAACGAAAGATTTTAAGAAAGAAACTTGTGACACTCCCTTTGACTTAAGAAAATAATGAAAGGTTATAAATTTTAGTCAGGGTGTCAATGAACCGAAAATTTACCACCATTGATAAAAGAAACAACAGGGATAGGATAACATGCAAGTACACAATTATTTTGAAGCAGTTAAGTATTTATTTTCTCCCCTCAACACTTGATCGGAAAAATCTTGAATTTTGAAAGATTTGAGTGTTGTGGAAGAAATGTACTTGCCATGTTTGAAGAAAAATAGATAGAAGAATATTTTTGTTGTTTTATCGGGTTTTATATTTTTGTATTTTGTTTTGAAAAAATATTTACAAAGAGATTTTGGTGTTTGTGGGTTTTTAAGGCTGTTTTAAGAGGTCATCAATTCCTCTTGAGTCAAACACCTCATACCAATCCGGTGGACCAACTCATTAAACCTAGCGGGAGGCAAGGCTTTGGTGAGTAGATCGCCAATTGGTATTCTGTACCCAGTATAATTCAAGCTGTACTGTTCCACGTGGTCCTTGATGAAATGATAGCGAAGATCGATGTGCTTTGATTTGAGTCTTTGAGCGAGTTGCGAGATCGCAATGGCACTCCGATTGTCGCGATACATCGGGATTACATCAAATCGTAACCATAGTCTTTGAGTTGTGTTCTCATCCGGATGACTTGAGCACAACATGCGGACATGGCTACATATTACGCTCGGTTGATGATGCGATGTACAATCCTGCTTCTTTGATTGCCAAGACACGGTTTATCACCAAGAAATTGTAGTGCTCTGAAGTACTTTTCGTGAATCTAAACATCCTGCGTGATCGGCATCGAAAAAGCGATTAGTTCAAAACGAGAATCCCCGGATACGGATCCCAAGTTAATGGTTCCTTGATGTATCGGAGGATTCTTTTAGCCTCGAGAGGTGGGTTTCGAGTTGGTCTTGACGATAGCGGGAGCATAGATAAGCGGCAAAGACAATATCGGTCGCTAGTTGTTAGATACATGAGAGACCCAATAATACTTTGGTATTTGGTAGGGTCCACTAATTTCCCATGTAAATCGCGTCTAGCTTCTTGGTATGAGTCATTGGTGTGGCATAAGTGTCACGGGTTTTCATTCAAATTTGTTTAACAATTCAAGGGCATATTTGGGTGACTCAAGAAAATACCACGGGGTGATTGATGAACTTGCGGTCCTAGAAAGAGCGTAAGTTCACCCATCATGGACATTTCAAAATTTTCTTCATTAGTTTTGCAAAAGCGATTGAGTACTTTTATGTGTAGACCCAAAATGATGTCATCCACGTAAATTTGAACAATTAAGATATGTGCCCGTGATATTGTATAAAAGAGTAGGGTCGACCGAACCTTTGGTGAAATTATTAGCAATGAGGAAAGATGATAGCTTATCGTACCATGCAGGAGCTTGTTTGAGACCATAAAGAGCTTTGTTCGGTTTGTAGACATGGTTCGGGAACTCGGGATCAACGAATCCTTACGGTTGGTGACATAAACCGTTTCTTTCGGTTGTCCGTTGAAAGCGCGGTTTGACATCCATCGAAAGACCGTCATATTCATATGAGCATGACGCGAGAAATATCGAACGACCTCAAGGCGAGCAGCGGAGCAAAAGATTCTTCAAAGTCTATTCCTCTTCACGGCGATAACCCTTAGCAACTAGGCGTGACTTGTTTGGATTCGTTCCTTGACATCAATTTGTTTTCCAAATCCATTTGAGACCAATGGCGTAGACCCTGTTGGTCTTTCAACCGATTCCATACTTCAAGGCGTTTGAATTGGTTGAGTTCTTCTTGCATGGATTCAATCCGGTTGTCTTTTGTCATTGCGTCTTTAATGTTTTAGGCTCAGTTAGCGAGCGGTGAGTGCATAAATGCAATGTTCACCATCGTGTGAAGGCGTTGTCTCGTAACGGTTGGTTGATTCGGGTTGCCAATAATATTTGCGGAGGATGGTCTTTTGTCCATCGATGTGTAGAGGTTGATGTTGGTATACATTGTGCGATTTCGAGGATTCAAATGGTTTGTTGATGATTCCGCGACATCGGTGCGGCGTGATGTCATTAGCAAAGCGGGTTAAAAACGCATTTGGATCAAAATCTGCGGTGGGGTACTTCATTAAGAATATCATCACCGGTTCATCATTGTTGGAAGCGGTTTGTTCAAGCTGTTGTGGTGGAGTCAATGGTGGTGCTTCTTCAACGATAGTTGTTGTAGCAGTGTATCGGTATAAGAGTAGTATCGGGTTGAGCGGTGAAGCAGCGGATACACACGAGCACGTTCATCAATATCGTCCTTTGAGCAGAGGAGCAAATAACCTTTCCATTTGTTGTGAGTGGTGGGGGCTTTGTTCGGTGATGATGGGGGTTGAGGAAGTTTAAGCGGTTGTGACGGGTTCCAAGTATTATACTCGAAGCCATTTCCGTAAGTTCATCAAAATGAGCATGAATCGTTTCCATAACTTTGTTTTGTCTGACGATTCGGATCCGGTAACCTTTAGAATTCTCACAATATCCAATAAAGACTCAATGTCGACTTTGGCTTTGAGCTTTCAAAATCATCACGATCATTATTCGGATAGCAAAGGGATCCAAATACATGAAAGTGTTTGAGATTCGGTTTATGGTTGTGGAGAAGCTCAAGCGGTGTTTTGTTGTGGCGTTTAGTAATCATAGAGCGGTTTTGAGTATAGCATGCGATGAATCGACACGCCCATAAGTGTCTGGAAGTTTAGCATTGATTAACATTGTTCTTGCGGCTTCCACTAACGTTCGGTTTCGTCTTTCAACAACTCCGTTTTGTTACGGTGTCGTGCAATAGATGTCGATCTTTGAATTCCACTTTCTCATAAAATTCACGAAGGGTTTGGTTAACAAATTCGGTTCCTTTATGCATTACGATTTGGCGGACGGTGTTCGGGAGTGAACTTGAATTTTCGTGAGAAAGGTGATGATCATTTGTGGAGCTTGGTCTTTGCTTGAAGAAAGTAGACCCAAGTCCATCGTGAATAGTCATCAACAATTACTAAGATGTAGCGTTTGCCATTTATCGTTTGCGCGCGCATCGGGCCACACAAATCCATGTGAAGAAGATGAAGCACATCTTTGAGGCTGTGTTCCACCTTTGAAGGAAAATGAGCACGAGTGCTTTTCCCTTGTTTCTGGTGAGCAAAGGTGATCTTTAGAATACCGGAATCGTGGGAGACCTTCAACTAGTTTGTGTCGAGCAAGATTGGTTATAGTTTGAAAGTTTAAATGTGAGAGGCAGCGGTGCCATAGCGAGGATTTTGTTGATGTTGCCTTTGAAAGTAGCGGATGGGAGATGAAGCAACCATGTCTTGCATAGAGATAGTGTAAAGACTAGAATTACGCGAGCGGACATAAGGTCGTTTCCTTGTAGATCACGAATGAAACAAGATTTCTCCCGAAAGCAACCTCCAAATCTCCATCACAAAGCCGACCTCACGAAAGCAGTTGTGACCGAGGGCCTTCCACATAATAAACCACGCTAATTTCGATGTTCCCATTGATATAGTCTCCGTAGCCCATGATAGCTGCTGAAGTGATCATTCCGAATCGGCGGTGCCAATGAACTTTGCAATAAAGTTTGATAACAGTTTAAGGTTGCTGTCATGTGTCGGGAACATCCGCTATCAACAATCAGAGAATGATCTGTATCACTGCATTACACACAGGCGACACGGATGGAATAGAAGTAGATGTGGAACCCGAAATGTTAGAGGGTTCGGAGCGATTATAGTAGACATACACACATCAATAACTTTAGGCATCCATTTAAATCCTAGTGTGTTATATATCCATTTCGCCATCTATAACTAGTATTTGCTTTAGTCTTAGTGAATGCACTAGGTGGTACTACATTCTTAGGAGGTGGCCGGAGCTACGAGGGACAACAATGCTTGCCTTAGAATCTAAAGAAGGCGGTCTACCAAGCACGAGACTTAGAATGATTAGTGGGCCTAGAGGTATTCCGATTCTTAGGATTCCGTAAGCGAGAGATTATAGCTTTAGCAACACATTTGTCATGACAATCGAATTCATACTTTTCGACAAATAACACAAGGTGCATCGGATGAATATCAAAAGTACTTAAAGGTTTAGCATTCGTTACATCACTATTTCTATTACATTTGCGGACGCAATATCTATAGTGGAAGCAACGTGAGTCTTATTCATAGTCCTAGGGTGTTCTTCTACTTTAGCATTCCTTATTGATCTTTTCTTAGGTGCAACTTCCTATTCTTGATGTAGTGCTCTAGGGTGTGAAGTGCGGACGTTTGGAAAAGATGCAACTATTCTGTTTCGATGAGAAGGAAGCACGTTAGCAACTTGTGATTTGGCGGTAGGGATTCTAGGTTCACGATTACTAAGTGTTCTTGGTGCTATTCTCTTAATCACGGTGGCGGAAGTAGTTCATACTTTCCTAACATTTCTCTTAACTTAAAGATAGTGTGAATCAAATCTTGATTTTCGAGCGAATATTACCGACAAAATTCATTACTTCTCTAGTGTGTGCAAGATAATGATCAAGTTCGTTTGATGCTTCATGACGAGTCTTATTGAGTAAATCAAATATGACACCATATTCTGTTTAACTTTTACAAGTTCTTGTTCATATTTTGAGATTTGACTTTTCAAAGACACGTTTTGATCATCCAGTTGCTCAATTTTAGGATCGGAAGATTTTTCACATGCAAGCTGGCGATTTTGTTTTGAAAAACAAGTTGTTGATTGTGAATATCTTTTGACACCAATTAAGGCGGCGTTTTGCATTGGAAAGTTCGTTAAGCAATCGTTCATTTTCGACTTTTAAAGACTCGATCGAAGCACATTATCGGTATTCTCAATGATTACAATAGAGTCAACGATGTCGCGAGAGATATAATCGGATGCATATGACACGAATTCAATAACACAACATTATGGATATCGGCACAGATAACATCATTCAAGAGTCGATCAACATCTTTTCTCAACATTTTCTTTTTACGTTTAGTATTAGAAATAGATGTTTACATTTTCTCAAAACGACCTTCATCACTCAAGTTCCTTATGAAAGTCCGTTCCCAAGACAATGCACAATTTTCAAAATTTTAACATTTGGTAAAGATTTTTCGAAAAATGTCTCTTTGTTCTCGCGCCGGAGGCGATTGAAAATGTTGAACTTTGATTTTGAATGATATTCTATCTCATGTTGTAAAGTTTTGAGGTCGACCATGAAAATGTCAAAATATCTAAGAATTTTGCGATTTTCGGGTTTTGAGTTTACTTCACTAATGGAAGGTAAAGGACCATAAATTTGTGCATAATCGGTTGGGGATTAACATTAGAAGACTCGAGACGTTTTATGATAACCCTTGGTGTGTTAGAAGAATCCGTTGGTGTGTGAAAGTGACGGTTTGAATAATTAAAGGTTTGTTGTAAACAACAGTTTCTAATTTTGATCGACTCTCGTCTTACGCATCTAATTCCTCTTGACGATGATATTCAACAACACTCATAATGAATTATCAATTTTATATTACCTTTGGAAACTTGATTTGGTTTGAATGCTTTGGTTGAAAGCTTAGGTTTTATGTCGGCAAGATTCGGTCCATATCCATTTGGATTGGGTTTTAAAGTAAACTTTTCAATAGCGATTCTTGACTCACCATGTTTGTAAACAACAGTTTTAAACTCTTTAAGTTTGCGTTGCAAGCCGATAATTTCTTCAAGATGATCATCTATTCGTTTCGTTGAATGCTTTTTGTATCTTGAGAACTGTTTTGACAAGTTAACAACTCGACCTTAGCTTTTGATTTTCCAAGGTGAGGCGTTAATTTGCTTTTTATGTTCATGTTTGAGTTGTTCTATTTCGGACAACAAAGCATTCTTGAGCGGCTAGATCACGCATCTGTCTCTCTAAATATTTTTCGTTTTGATGAGATTTAGTAAAAGCGGCTTCAAAACCTTTTCACGTTTTCTTGAGTTTTGAAAAAGTTGAGTTGCTTTTGTAAACATTCAAAATCCTTGGTTAATGATGCATTTTACTTTTAAGTCGATTTAATGCACAACATTCTTCAATTTGGGATTCTTTGGTCTTTAAGTAAAAGAGCAAGATCGGATGAGGCAAAAGTTCGGCTTGTTCAGCGTGAGTCACAACATGATCATTATTTAGATCCTCAAGTATAACCACGAGTCAATTTGATTATCAATGGAAACCATAAGGTCATCTTGATCGTCAAATGTAACTACTGGGTCTAATTGAAAATCGTCGGAATGAGATGTAAATGACTCATTTTGAACATTCGAGCCTTGCGGATTCGGATGTTGGCGGAGATATTAGATCGAGAGATAAATATGGTTTGTTCGGTGCACGAGACAAGCCATCGGTGTCATACTTGGGCTGTGTCACTCATGTGTAACTCATGCATATTAGCCATCAACATAAGCTGCTTTGCATTGGCTGCAAGTCCTCCATATCATCATCAGTGCGCATCGCCATAAAACTCTGTTCTTTGTGCGTGAGAGTTCCACCGACTTCATCCTTAAGAGCCAAAGAAGAGCCTCTTTGTGATAAGCACGCCCCTAGTCCTCGGCTTTGGGCATGCATTAGCCAGTGTCCTTCTCATTGCGGTTGTAGCATCGAAGACCATTCAACCCATTACGAGCATTTCCTGTTCCACCACTTGAGCTCTGTTGTTATTCCTACCCAACATTAAACCCTTGACCACCGCCCATCGGCGACCATAACCACGATTACGAACTTCAACTCGTCCATTGTTCACAATGACTTGATTTCGTGTGTTAGATGAGGAGCGAATCGATTGTTGGATTTGTTGGTATAACGGCTAAAAGCATTAGCAATCATAACAAATCCTTGTTGCAATGCTTGACGGATCGGATTCCTCATTAGCTTCAGCGACAAATGCTTGAGCATTGTTGTTGTTGTATGGAACCAATTGATTATGTTGAGATTGTTGTGATTGATCATTTGGTGTGATAGTGGCGGTTGGTTGAGTTGCTTGTTGAGGAGGATAAGCTGTTTTGAGCATACAAGGCAAGTTGTTGATTTTCGGAGTTGTTGTTGAAGCAATTTGAGCACGGAGAATCCTTTCCTATCAACTTCCTTTTCATGAGGCTTCAAGTAATCATACAACAATCCGTATGTAGAATGATGCATGTTCTTAGCAGCTTGCGGAGAAAAATGACATACTTCTCCCATTCGGGACCAAGACTACTCGGGAACTTAGTATTAGCGCAATTCTTGGCATGATGATGTTGTGTTTATCCAAATCATTTATGATGTCGAGAATCGATGATGATAAGACTCTAGTGTCTCTCGGGTTCAATCATGAAGTGTTCATAAGCCAAGTAAATTTTGGATTCCATATCCTCCGATTGAGTGCGAGATCCTTCCATAAGTAGATGAATGTGTTCCCATTTTCTTTGCGATCTTTTGAGCATCAACACTTGAAGAATTGGGTTTGGTAATCCTAAAAGGATATATTGCATTGCAAGCTCATCGACTTCATAGTGTAGAAGTTCTTACGGATTCAGTGCTGCTTGATAGCAATGTTTGATTGTTCATCTCTTGGTGGATTAGCATTTGGATCTCCGGGTACAATGACGGTAGGCATCGAAATGGACCTTCAAGATAACCTTCTTTAAGAACTTTCCATGTGGCTTCTTGGATCACAAAACCTAAAGAACCTAATTACCCATTGATCGTAGTTTCTGGAGTGAGCATTGGAGGTCTATCAAGTGATCCGACCTCATGAATTGATTGTTGGTGCTTAAAGCTTCACACATCTTTGCAAACCAAGTGGGTTCCTTCATAGTGTTCCTTGATGGATGTTGATTGAAATCATTTGTGTAGGGTTGAACTTGAAGACTTGGTGGTGTTTGAACCATTTGTGGTGGAGGAATTGCTCCAAGTTGTGGAGTATGTTGTTGATTAAATTGTTGTTGATAAATTGCTTGTTGTTGATTCCATTGTTGATGTTGTGGACTTAGTTGTTGTTGTCGTTGAGAATAAGTGTAAGGAAATAGTTAGAGTATGGTGGTTGTGACATGTTGAAAACTTGTGTTGGTAAAAATGGATCTTTGTAGTCGAATGAACCTTTGTTGATGAAGTATCCTTAGGCGTAGAAATCACAATAAACCAAGTAGCACTTATGCGTAAAAACACCAAAGTTACGCGTAACAATCAAGAGTTACGCGTAGGTTTAGCTTACGCGTAAGTAGGGAAAAGACACTAAAGTTATGCGTAGACACAAAGTTAGGCGTAGAAACTTAGGCGTAGGATTACCTTATGCGTAAGACTAGGCTTAGGCGTAAGATGAATCTTAAGCGTGGGATTTTCTGGCGTAAGCTTTATGCTTATGCGTAAGTTTAGGGTTTTATCCCAAGTGATCTTTTACACTATCACGGTGCAAAAGATATCCAAAGTCGACGTATTTTCGAGGCTTATCCAAGCAAGAAAACACGGAGTAAACCCTGGCGAAGATCAAACCACGGATAAAGTTACGCGTAGAACTAGGGTTTTGATACGCGTAGCTTACTACTCGTAAGATGATTTTGCCCAAAGTTGTTTCTAAACCAGATTTTGTTATGGAATAGCTTCAATATCACCAAAATAACACAAAAGTGTGAAACTTGATGAATCAAAAGCGGCTAAGCAGTTCTGCGTGAAGCGACACCCTCGAACAAAAACAAGCTTAAAACTATGATCCACGCATAAAGTTTGAAACTTTTGCCAAAACCGTTATTTTAACACCTTAAAACATTGAAAGTACAAGAATCTTGGATTAAAAGTGTAAAAACGTGTTTTAAGCGAACCAAAGTTTTAACCACGTTTACGCGTAAGACCGAAAACAAAAACTTCAAAAGCGAAAGTGTTAACCCAACTATTTGGCGATTGATACCTTTGTTAGGTCACTAGTTTTACAACACAAGCTTAATAGAAAGAGATAAAGCGATTGAACAATAAATCAAACACACACACACGATATAATGTAACGGTTATGCGTAGAGATGTATGTGAAAGAAATAAATTGAACAACCAACCCTCAGTGAGGGTTATACAAAATATTTATAGGAGGAAGCTAGGGCAACACTCCTAGTTCCCATCCTTTCTCCTATGGGCTTGGGCCTAAGCTCATGGGCCTTCTACATAAGCTTAAGGCTAATAACAAACATAAAGGCCATAATTAAGCTAACTATTACATATGAATTACTAACACTTGATTTAGGTTTAGGAGTGATTCCAACATACCATTTTACTTTTAACTAATAAACTATGATTATGATCAAAACGTTTTTTGAATATATTATCTCCTAAAATACATTTATAACAAAATATAACTCGGTTTATATTAAATGTTTTTTTCAAAACGTTTTTTTGTGATAATAATACACTTTTGTTCACAAATTTAGGTAAAAATACAAATTATAATCACTTATACTAAAGTAGATATTATATGTTTTTAGTCACAATATTACATAATAAATTACTAAATTTTACAACGCATATATAGAGTAACCAAAGTAGGTGTAATCTACAACAAATATTACGGTGTAAGTAAAAAAATAAAAAGATTTGTTTCATATAACAAACAAAAATTATATGTAATCTACAAATAAAATACAATATGCTATAAATCCATTCCTTATATATATACCTTCATCTTCTATAAATCCAACATACAATCCTTAAACATTTAACTTAATATTAGTTTTATTTTTTTGTTTTTCAAAGTAGCCATGGTTAGCAAAGATTCATCAAAGGTAGATACATTTTTTTTCGTTTAAATTAACTTGTGACAAAAGTTCATACAATTTTTTTTATACTTATGTAATTTTTTTGTTTCTTTCGATGTAGGCAAGCAAAGAACAAGAAAATGATAAAGCATTAGATTCTGGAGATGTGCCCGGTAAAGATATACTGGTGATTGAGATTTCAGATGATGACGTGGTAATAATTAAACTTATATATTGGCGCCAGAATTTGTCATCCTATATTTGTGCTCATAAGTAATGTACACTTTAATATAGCTTTAATTTATTTTTAAATTGTGCGGGCTAAACCCGTCTCTCTAAAACGCGAAAGATTGACTAAAGATGGAAAAGTTGTAAACAACGATGTCGTTAATATTAGCTCTTCTGACGAGGTAAATGCATAAGCCTTCTAACAAAAAAAATATGATCTTATGATGACATTCAAAACAATTATAGAGAGATATTAATTGATCAACATATATTATTTTTTTACAATGCTATACTTTATTATTGTTATTATTGTTATTATTATTATTATTATTATTATTATTATTATTATTATTATTATTATTATTATTATTATTATTATTATTATTATTATTATTATTATTAATAAAAGTGTCATGACAAACTAATAGCACATTCATAAACTTCTATGAATTTGTCCACTTTTCAGTGTTTATTTTTATCATATTTATGTTTATTTATAGTAATTAGAACGAAATGGCGACTTTCAGATTATGCTCTTAGCTCAGTGGAGTGTTGTCTTGCTATAGAATTTGCTTATCTTTTTTATACCATGTCACAGTCATTTATGTCTGGATTATATATGTTATATATTCGATACCATGTTCTCCAAAAAAAAGTTACAAGTCTAACTGCATTTTACTCTTGCTGGTATATATGCTTTCCAAGATCTTTATAGTAAAGTAAACAAGTAAGATGTACCGATTTGATGCTATGAATTCGACTGAAAGAATATCATTGTTCTCGCCCACAACCTATAGTACTTATTTTGTCTTTTGGTCTGTTCGATTAGCATTACTTTAAACATGCATATCAAGTTACAATAAATTGTTTCGTACTCAACAACATACATGCAGTGATGTTGGTATCAAAGAAAATTGACAGGTCTATGATATGGAATGACAAGTTTATCAGTTATGTCTGGATTATATATGTTATATATTCGATACCATGTTCTCCAAAAGACTTGCTTTTAACTAACGACATCACATTAAGAGTTAGTGGTCTGTACATGTCACAGTCAGGGTATCTACATGTCTTGCTATAGAATTTGCTTATCTTTTTGAGGCTTATCAGTCTTTATAGGTAAAGCCATTTGTTAAGTAAATAGGTAAGTACCTCTTTTTTTTACTTACTTCACTTATAACCTTGATGGTTGTATAATGTTACCATATACATGTGACGCGTACGATTCATTATATAGGTAGAATTGCAATTCTTTATAGCTTATATTCACAGTATTGCAGTATCAATTAAAGATCTTTAAGTTGCTTTAAGTTAGACTTAGTAGTAACAGTATTCCAAACGCCTCCTTAAGTTGGTTTAAGTTAAACTTTAGTAGTAACAAAATTGCAGCACACATTACTTTGGTTGTATTGTTAGAAGAGTCGCAAACAAAATTAAAGAGGGGAGGTTCACACTCAATGTGACCGAGTATACTCCTAATTAACAACGGTACAAAAAGTCTCCATGATATGTAATAACCGTCTTATGCATATAATTGTCGAGTAAGGTTGGAACGATTTCGTTCTAATTTTACTAAAACCTTCAAATCATTAATAAACACTTAATAAAGAAACCTCAATGATCAGTTACTCTAAAAAGCTTATATAGTAGTTCATGTATGTGAATAATTATTTGTTACATGACGTCTGATTTAGAGCTTATTTAGTAGCTTTTTGTTTGCCCTTCAAGAAGCCCTTTAGGTTGTTTCACCACTGTTACATCAACCCCATAAAGCCTCTTCTCAAGCTTATTGCAAGCTTGTGAAAGCTCCTTATGAGCTACATACTGGGGCAAATGGTACTTAGCTTCTTGAACTTTAAGATCCCATAAGCCCATAAGCTTATTTTCACTATAGCTCAGTTTGTATTAGCTTCATTAGCACTACATAGGGCTGTGTTACCCATTGTTAAAGCAACCTCATCACAGCAGCCCCACTTTAGTTTAGAGTTAGGATTAGATTTTGATGCAATCAGTAGTTATACATATAGTGTTCATGTTTTTATGCTTTGGTTAGGATTTAGAGCTTATTTAGTAGCTTTTGTTTGCCCTTCAATAAGCCTTTTAGGCTGTTTCACCACTGTTACAACAACCCCATGAAGCCTTTTGTCAAGCTTATTGCAAGCTTGTGAAAGCTCCTCATGAGCTACATAATGGGGCAAATGATAGTTAGCTTGGTGAACTTTAAGATCCCATAACCCATAAGCTTATTTGTGTTACCCACTGTTACAGCAACCTCATCACAGCAGCCCCTTTTCACTTTCTCTTTAGCTTTTTGATGCTCAATTTTTGTTTATTAGGTTCCCTACATTGCTTATTTAATGTTGTGGATTACTTTATAAGGAATTAAATATTAACATGTAATATTTTATATGCAGATTTGATAGTTAGCGATGAGGAAAAAAATATCGCTTTGTACTACATTGAAGAACTTATGCGAGCGAGAGGAAGTAGTTTGAGGCGTTGGCGAGATGCCTTACGATGCGGATACATTAATGAATTTGGAAACCGACTTATATATGATGGGCGATTATAACCCGATCGAGATGGAATCTGAATATCAACGTTTGTACGCCTTATTGACAACGGAGTAGAAGGGTGTATATGACACGATCGTGAAATCCGTTGATAGTGGAACAGGGGGTATCTATTTTGTTTACGGTTACGGAGGTACCGGTAAAACGTTTTTATGGAAAACACTTGCAGCCGGCATTCAAAGAAAAGGTGATATAGTTTTGAATGTTGCATCGAGTGGTATTGCATCTTTGTTAATGAAGGGAGGGCGAACTGCTCACTCTAGTTTTAATATTCCAATAAACGTTGATGAGACCTCCACTTGCTCAATAAGTGCTCAAAGCGATCTAGGAGCAATGTTAAAAAAGTGCAAGCTTGTTATTTGGGACGAAGCGCCTATGATGAAAAAGCTTTGTTTTGAGGCTTTAGATCGGTCTTTGAGAGACATACTTCGTAGGAGCCGGTATGACGCGTATGATCAGCCTTTTGGAAACATGACGATGGTTTTTGGCGGTGATGATAGGCAGGTTCTTCCAGTCATTCCGAAAGGATCACGCCAAGACATTGTTGGTGCTTCTTTGAAACAATCATACCTATGGGATTACTGCAAAGTTCTTAAGCTAACCGCTAACATGAGGCTTATTGTTCACGGCCGGAAGATGTTAGCGAGATAAGAGAGTTTGCAAATTGGATATTGAATGTGGGAGCGGCAAGCTTGGAGGACCAAGCGAAGGAGAGGTTTCTATAGATGTCTTGGAAGATATTCTAATAGATACCGATGACCCCATAGCATCTATTATTGACTTTACTTATCCAAACATGTTGGATAACATACATGATCCGCCTACTTCCAAGAAAAGGCGATTTTGGCACCCACAAATGAGTTAGTCGACACTATAAATGAACATTTGCTGGCCAAAGTTCCAGGAGAAGAAATGGTCTACTTAAGTTGTGACAACGTGGATAAAAGTGAACGTGGTGCTGTCATAGATCAGTCTATTTTCTCGCCTGAATTCATAAATGGATTGAAGTTCTCGGTGTTCCAAACCACAGGCTTGCTTTAAAAGTCGAGTGCCGATTATGTTGTTAAGAAACATAGACCAATTAAATGGTTTATGTAATGGTACAAGACTTCAAGTACTTAAATTAACAAGAACCTCTATTGGTAGCGCAGATCATTAACGGAACCAACTTCGGAAAAAGGTGATTATTCCAAGGTTGAGGATTACTCCGTCAGATAAGCGTTTGCCTCTTAAGATTGTCAGGAAACAATATCCGATATCAGTATCTTTTGCCATGACAATCAACAAAATACAAGGGCAATCGCTTTCTAAAGTTGGTTTGTACTTGCCCCGTCCTATGTTCACACATGGACAACTGTACGTTGCCGTATCAAGAGTAAAAAGCAAGCGGGGTTTGCAGGTTGTCGTTTGTGATCAGGATGGTAATCTCTCCAAAACCACAACAAATGTCGTGTATAAAGAAGTACTTGAAGGTGTTTGAACAAGGTTCTTGTTATATCATGTATGTATCATTGGTGTAATCATGTTATATTATACTATGGTTCATTATTTTTAATGTTACAAGGTTTGTTAGCAACTTAAATTTTCATTGAAATCACACATCATTTTATGTTCGAGTCAATCTATTTTATTTTGGCAACGCGATGGTTGTAAATCGATTGTCACTCAAACATATTTTAAATTTAACAAATTTACGTTATTACTTTTATTATCATCTCATTTATCTATTTCTTTAAAAACTAACCCGGTGTCAACGGGTCTCTAAGCTAGTTAATAAATAAAATGATCGAGAGACCTTGAAGTCTTTATGTCTAAACCAGTGTAGCAGTATTCTATTGGTTGAAACTGAAAGACTCACTTCTTCACACAATAATAAAGTGGTGTCATAAGTCACAAAAGTAGACATGCATTTAGGCTTTCTAGTCAACATGCATCAACAAATCATATCGTAAATGCCAAAAAAATGAAGAAAAACAAAACATTTCCATTGTTTATACAAAATAGCATGTTTGCAACTAAAACAAGATACTAACAATTCAATTCATTATAAGAAAAACCAAATTAATAAGAAAAAATAACAAAAACCTTCACACTGCATATTTCAAAAATATTCATCCACCTCAACACCTCCATAAACAACAACAAATTGTGCAAGTGTACACATACATCTTTCATTATTCCACTGCACTAAACACTTGATGTATATATTGGGTTAATCCCAATCGACCCATTCAACCCATACGACCCGGTCAACCCAATTGGTCAAACACAGAAAGTCAACATATGACAGTTACAACATAACTGCCATATGGCAGTTATCTCCCAAGCGACACAACCCTTCAACATACCCTTTCATTTTGTATAAATAGATTAGCATTTGTACAGATTACAATGATTCCATGTTGATTTAATACAAAACATATTTACAGAACTTTGTTTCTGTTAGGAATTGGAAATTCTATTGTAAAGCATCGGTCACCCCAAATATAATCTAGCTTAAGTTAGCTCGTAGACATATCGTTTATTACGTTATTTGTTAGTTAGTTATTAGCATAGTTTAGTCTAGTTAAACACCGTAGAGGAAGGACGGGTCTTTACCCATTGTATGCCTGATCCACAGCCTAAAGGAGGGCGTGCTTCTTTGTATAAATAGCCTTCTCCCCACAAGGGAGAGGGTTGGATGTTCATTTGGAATCTAACCTTCCATGAGTTTCTCTTACTAGAATATCCCACTTTCTCTCTCTAAAACCATATATTGAACGCCCCATATTTGTGATTGTTTGTGTGTTTGTGAAATCCAATATGTTACAAATGGTATCAAGAGCCATGGTTTGATCATCTCTCTTATATATTCTTGGATTTCTAGTGGTTTTTTATGGTTTTTGGGTTTGAAAAAGTTTAGTGGTATTTGCATCATTTGGACCATTTTTAGTGTTTAAGTTTGGATTTTGATTGTACTTTTGTGTTTAGAATCATCATAAGTGCTTAGGTTTTGATTTGGAAGGCTTGAATCGTTGTGGTTGGATTGTTTTTGGATTTAAAAGAGGCGTTTTGTTGAGTTTAAAGTTAGCGACTTGTGTGTCGGTTAAGTATTCAAACGTGCGATTTGTCCCTGTTTTGGAAGCGATTTGTGTCAGTTTCAAATCACTTATTTAAGCGATTTGTCCGGGTAGTGGCTATACTTGTGCATATTATTCGGAGTAGCGATTTGTCACTTTTTAGCGATTTGCTAATTTAAGCAAGTTGCGACCTTAAGCGATTTGTGTTGTTTAAGCGATTTGTCATTTCGTCAGCGACTTGCTTATTGAAGCGAGTTGTAAATCTATGCGACTTGTCTTGGTTTAAGCGACTTGTATGGTTAAGCGACTTGCTTATTGAAACAACTTGATTGATGAAGCGATTTTTCAGATTTAGCGACTTGTTTGTTTGAGCGATTTGTTATCTCTGCAACTTGGACTAAGTGATTTGTCCTAAAGTAAGTTACTGTAAGCGATTTGTGACTAATTAAAACTTGTCATTTGCTATCAACACAATGTCTTACACCACTGACCCTTTAATCTCCAAAGTGCTCGAACTCTATGATACCTCACAGAACAAAGAAAATGTTTGCTACTCAGAAAATTTAACCATAATTGATTCAGCAAATTATGATCAAAACACTTCACATTAAGATTCAATTAACAAAGAATCACACTTGTTAATGATACATGATGCAAAGCAAATGGAATGCAGCACTGAGCCCTATCAACTACTTCATATGCACCTCATACAGCTGGTATCCACAATTGGGGATCGGACGTGTAGTGCTCTCTTCCGCCAGGACTTACCTACATTGACAAGAACCTTGTTGCTGAACTTAGAACAACTGAAGCTTCAAATTTCCAAAAAAGGTACTAAAGGATGATTCCAATGTTGCACGGATAATCCACAACCAATTTGACCATTCATCAATGGGAATATTCCATGAGACTTGATCAACACGTGATGGAATTTCTTTCAAGAAACATCTTGGAATAGAAATTCATGAGTTCATCAATACATTTATCCAACATATGGATAATGTGAAAATGTACATTAAGGAAGCTGCTCAAGAGGATGATAATTTGAATGAGTGTCAGGTGAAATTATGCGAATGTCGTGATAAGTTGGGTAATGTTTCAGTTGAAAGGTCGGGTGATGCTGAATGCAGAATGTCAGACACAACAAAGGATGATGAAACCGGGTTCACTGAATACAGAGGCTCAGAGTCAAACAAGCTTGAAACAGTCAGCAGTTCAGTGACTCTTGTTATGCATGATGTGAATGTAGATATCAGACTGACTAATGAACAGGTGTCTTTTGATGAGGTACCTTTAACAGTTCAATAGAATGCATTTGCTAATTTATCTAAATATGCTGACCTTAAGGGTGAACATGACTTTGATGAATTTTCCTTGGCTGAAACTAAGTCTAATAATTTCAATACAAATGACATGGTTGATAAAAGGATTTTTGACGAACTTTCAAACAAATACTCAATTCTTGAAAAAAATTTGCATTTCCTTAGAAATTGCAATACTACAAAAGGAAGAAAGTTTTCTTGTCACAAAAGCTCACCGAAATTCAGAATTCCCTGAATTTCGAGAATTTTTTGAAATTAATCAGCTAAAGACTCAGCTTCAAGACAAAGACTCTACCATATGTAATCTAAAAGGTCAAATCTCAGATTTACACATGAAAATTAAAATGGGAGTGAATTGTCTTAACAAAGAAGTTAGTGATGAGGTTAAATCTAGGAATGATGAATTGGCATTATGTGTAGCAGAGTTGTTAAGGGAAAATGAGTCCTTAAGGAAGAATCAATTAGAGAAAAAGACAAAAATTTTAAATCAGACTAGTTCCTTGTTAGCTGACATAGATGACCTCAAAACCAGTCTTCAGAACAAGAGCTTCACTATAGTTGCCTTAAAAAAATGAGCTTAGGAAAATTACTAGGAATGGTGGGAATACTAAGTCTGTAATAGTGTCTACCTTGGAGAAACCAAATTCACAAAGGGCTAATGATAGATCTGTTGTTAGGCAACCAAATACATTTAGGACTGAAAGAATTAAACCATTCAAATCTAGAAACCCTTCCCAAGTCAAAGAGAACACTGTTTTGCGAAGGTCAGTTGCCTCACCAAAGCCTTCTCACTCAAATGTGCAACACTCTAAGATCAGGAATATAGGAAGATCATCCTCTCCATATTAGAAGCATCAAATGACTGACCAATCCCCCAAGAAACAAACTAATTGCAAAAGGACAAATGTTCAGAATAGGGAAATGGCTACATATCACTCTACTAGCAGTTGTTTTAAGTGGATCCCTACTGGTAGAATATTTAAGTTCACAGGATCCAAACGGACGTACTTACCTAGATCTTGTCTTAAGTGTATGCCCACGGGTAAAATTTTCAAGAATGTTGGACTTAAAGAGATTCCTATTGATGACACTCCTAGACCTGACTGTACAACATCCAAAAATGAAGATACATCTGTCACTAACCCATCTCTCTATAATACTAACCCATGTGCTACTAGTGCAAAGTGTCCTCAGTCTTTTTCAGGCACAATGCTCAATTCAATCATGAATATAATGACATGGTTTCCAACAGAAATGAAGACTGCTCATACAGGATTTGTAGCCTGTCAGAATTGATGTGCTTCGTACTTTGACTCCTGATCGACTTGACTCAGGACTCGTTCTCATTAATTCATGTAAAAATTAATCTACATTGTTTTTAAATATATATATATATATATATATATATATATATATATATATATATATATATATATATATATATATATATATATATATATATATATATATATATTTTAAATTTAAATTTTAAATTTTCTTTACAAATATCTAATAAAAGAGGTATCTCTTGTTATCGATAACATCTACGGTCCTAGAAATGTCATTCAATAATGATACGGGTCCTTAGATGAAGTTCGAACAGAAGATATTCTCTATTTTTAAATGGGTGGTTGTACTTCAATCAACGTTCACTCAATCTTAAATCATGACATTGATTGAGGGGGAGGAGTTGTATGGGTCTCTGCATGAGTGTTACATGTGTCTTGTGATCTCTAGCCTGCTGCATGTTACTTTATATGAAATAAGTTTCTCTAAATCATGTTTATTTGAGTGTTCTATGCTTGGTGGCCTTTCCATGATAGGATTAGTATAAGTCTTGTCATTTTATTGTGGATAAGTAATGCGATTTGGGTTATTGCAATATTATGCGATTTTTGTTGAGTGTATGTTATGCGACTTGCCAAGTACAGGGTCCATTTGTGCAATTTGTCTAAAACTACAATAACTGTATAAATGGACCTGCGATTTGTCCTTTGGTCAAAGGCTTTCATAAATCTTGTCTAAACCCACATTCGTATACTCTCTCAACATCATTCTCGCTAGCGATTTGTGCATAACTTTTGTGTGGTATGTTTTTAATCTTGTTAGACACATGTATCTCGCGTAACCCATCAATCATTAGACCTAACAAACATCTCTCTATTGCAGATCCATCTCTCCCCTCCCTAGACATATCACTTTATTTAGGTTTGATTATTTAGTTTTTAGATAGTTTAGATGATTGTGTGTCTTGTCTATGTTCGGTCACATGTTTGGTGTGCTTGAATTGTTTGCCTGTTCTTCGTCCCCTTGTTTGCGAAACTCGCCCATATGTGGATTTGATGTGTGTTATAGATCTCGTTAGTGGTTTAGTGGGTTGCTATATGTTGCGAATATGAATACGAATCCGTTGTGATTAAGTCTCTTGGGTTGGGTTCTTCCTATGTGTTGATATAGTTTTTGTGTTCAAAAATGTCTGGTAGCGATTTGTTTTAGGGTTCATAGTTGCGATTTGTCTCTTATAACTGATGCAGGCGATTTTTCATAGTAATTAAGTTTAGCGATTTGTCTATTTAAAATCGATGCGATTTGTCGTTTCAATAAATTAAGCGACTTGTCTCTCTACACACTCAGTTTGCGATTTGCTCAGTTTACTGTAGCATGCGATTTGATATAAGCGATTTGTCTATTGAAAATTGATGCGATTTGTCGTTTCAATAAATTAAGCGACTTGTCTCTATATACACTCATTTTGCGATTTGTCTAGCTTACTGTTGCGTGCGATTTGCTCTGAGCGATTTGCCACATGTGTTTTAACATATGCGACTTGATGTCTTTTGCTAAGTCTTGCGATTTGTCTGTTTTGCTGTATTTCATGCGATTTGTTGTCAAAACATGCGATTTGTCCTGACTTACATGCGACTTATGCTTATATGCGATTTGTATCATCCTACATGATTTTTGCTTGTCTTGATTGGTCTGTTTCACACTTATATACTGTAGGCATGGAACTGTTATGATGAGTGACTCAGTAACTATATAACACCTAACCATGTTGTTGGTCACTATTGTTGTCTTGTGTATGTTTTACAGAAATACAATGGCAGACATTACTTCCTCTGAGAATCCAGTTGCCAATGCCCCACCAGTTGTGCTTACCGATGAGGAACTTCTTCCTCATAATGAATGGGTTAACATAGCTAAGAGCAACTGCTACTTGGATGAGAACAGACATCAACCAAACCCTATCTATCTAATCGCCATTGATATCCTTATGAACACCAACTTCTTTGGTGCCCTAACCAAGAGGTGCACTATCCCTACCATCTATCTGCAATAGTTACGGAACACTGTTAAATGTAACAAGATCACTGCAAAATACTCCTGCAAGCTAGATGACCAATGGTGAGAGTTTGACACTGAAACTCTTAGGGAGTCACTTGGAATCACACCTCGAGATCCTGCTAATCATTTTGTACCACCACCCAATAATGATGAACTAATGGACTTTGTGGAAGAACTGGGATACCCTACAAAGCTTACTCGTGTCTCTTCTATAATCACCAATGACATGCATCAACCCTGGAGAGCCGTTCCACCGTCCTCAACTTATGCTTAACAGGGAAAACGTCAGGGTTTGATAGAATAAGGGCTCCAATGTTACAAGTATTGTGGGGAATTGTCTAGCAAAGAAATGTCGATTTTGCCGAACGCATTTGGGAAGAACTCTCATTGGCCATGGATACATTCATTACTGACAGAGAAAACTTCATAAATCAAGTAAAGGGAAAGAAAGGCGACAACAAAAGGGTGATTCCTAGTATTCGGTTCTCAAAGCTAATCATCCAGCACTTGCAGCAGAAACATCAGTTCAATCCAAGAACTGAAGCAGTTTTACATGAGGCAAGCAGTGAATTTTTGCTTGGTAACTTGAAATATGTTGCCAAAGGTACAAACAAAGTGATCTTTGGCATGGCAATTCCTGAAGCTTTACTCACTGATCGAATCAAGAAGGCTAATTACTTCAAGAGATACCCAAAGATGGCCTCCAACACAACCACTGAAGACACACCAAAATCCACCTCCTCTCAACCAAAGTCCAAACAATCTAAGTCCACATACTCAAGTATTCCCAAGAGAAAGAAGAGACTTGATACGTTTGTATCTGCTGAGTCTCCACCTCAAAAGCAAAAAAGGAGAAAGAAAGATGCTGGAAAGGGGAATGTTGAAGGAACCGAGGTTCCAGAGGGTGACATGCGATTGATTGATGAAGACGAGGCTGCTTTGCAACAAGGGATTAAACAAAGCCTGGAAAGCCTGAACATGAGACCACCAGTGGGAGGAGTTGTTATAAGAGAACCTGAGCCAGCACCACAACAAACAACTTCAACCACACAAGACAAAGGGAAAGGGATTGCTGGTGCAGATGCTGAACAAGCCGCTCACATGCTTCTGACCATCTCTTCTTCACCGTCAAGAACTACCACCCAATTTGAGCTGAAGAAAAGAAGCATTGAATCATCTTCACCTCAAGAACAAATTGAAATGGAAAAGGAGGTATCCGAAACACAGGAAGATACACTTGCATCAAGTGATACCCAATCAAATAAGAAAGATGAAGACGAATTGCTAAAAGACTCACATGAGACCCTTGAGTCCAGATCTGATGAACACAGGCACATGGAAGAAACAAACATGTCTACAGGTTCTCTATCCTCATTAAAGAATCTGGATGCGTTGATTTGTCATTTGGTGATCAGTTCTTAAATGACAAACCCTCAGATACCGAGCCTTATAAGCAAAATGATGAGAACGAGGAAGTTGAGTCCATGTACGATCGACATTCAAGAAGACACATCAACCATTCCCCGATGTCGGCACCTACTCAAGCAACAACACTTCCACCGCCCAAACCAGCTCTAACAACCGCACTTCCACCACCAGAACCTGCCAAAGATCTATCAGTTGAACCAGTTGTTATGATTAATGACACGGACACTCCACCGGCTTCACCACCTCGAATTCTAACATCTGATCAACTGCTCGACAAGGCTGTGAAACGAATTGTAGCGCTTGAGAGGCAATTGCCTAAATATATCAACGTCCTCGAGCGTCGCGTCTACAAACTAGAGAACCTTAACTTCGATCAAGGAGTCGCAGACGCAATTGAGGCAGAGGTAAAAGATGTTGTTGAATGGGCAATGCAGGCTCCACTGCTTCAAAGACTCAAGGATTTGCCCATTTCTGATATGAAAGATGCTCTGTCTAATAAGATGTATGATGCTAATGAGCATCAGGACGCGGTTCATAAGAAGCTATATGAAGCACTTCAAGAATCAATTAAGCACGATGATCATTTACAGTTTCTAGAGGATATTCGAGAAAGAGATGCAAAGAAGAAAAGGAGGACTTTTGTGTTGGAGTCTTTGTATAAAGGTCCCAAGTCCCCACCTCCTCATCCTCCACCTCCAACTGGAGGAGCTGGAACATCTTGTGCTGGTGGATCTTCTGGCACAACCACTACACCTCCACCACAACCACCAACATCTCCTCCAAAACCTTCAAATCAATCCAGTTCATCCGGTTATCAGGGTACTCAAAAGAAGTCTACAGCATGGACCACGATTGATTCAAGGTTTACACCCACCTTCTCCACTATCCCGGAAGACCAGGTACCACATGAAGAGTCTTATGTCATGGCAGAGTCAGAATCCAATGACGATGATGCGTCCAAAAAACATATCCCTAAGCCGTCTGAAGATGAGGATTGGTTTGATGCATACGTTTCGGGTGAACGCACTAAAACCTCTAGAGTTGCACCTTCAAAAGACATATCTTAAAGTTGGCTCGCCAAAGATAGGCCTCAAACTCCTTAACCTTCATGGTTCATTCCAGAGTCTGACATGATGATATCTGACAACAACTGGGCATCAACCATCACTACCAACTATGAAGCCCCAGCTGAAGACTTTCTTCTTCACATCACTGGAGATATGGGCGGCTTTATGAAGTGGTTACGTGATAAGAAGGGAATCTCGTCCATCACTCCGAAGGATCTTGAAGGACCCGTTCGAAATCGTCAAAGTCTTCCACTCGGATGCCAATCGGCTTTAATACCGGATGGAAGAATGTCATAAGATGTTGAGTGATCAAGTCGGTGAGCGGATCACCGTTTCAATGTGAACAAGCCTCTTCCTCTCGGTGGTAAACCGGTCAGTGAATATTCAATCGAGTTCTTCTTCAACCATGATCCGGATTATCTATGTGCTCGAACTACGAAAGAAGACCGACTTTATCGATTTCTAAAATGAAAGTCGCTACCTACATAGATCGTGGTCTTGAGCAGATGGTACCGATCAATGCAGACGGACAAAGAACAAGTTTATGACATCGCGGCTTTGTACGGCATTTCTCATTGGTGGTTCAAGAAGAAGAAATTCTACATTGAAATACATGGAGCTGAAAAGAGACGTAAAGTTGTTCAATCCAAGCTGCGGATTCTAAGTGTTGTCAGTGTAGAGATCTTCCCAATCTATGGCTATGATTATCTGAAGAAGATTGTTCTTCGAAGAGCAGACTTGAAAGATCACGTGATAGAAAAGCGACTTCAAACATCTGGCGCCAAATGACTTTGAAGATCTCTATCTTACGAACCTTCAGGACACCTTGACCATCTACCTATTCGTGAGAAGAAAGCTCTATCTGCTGCTGTCAATCTTTGGATAAGGGGCTTAGTCATTCGACAAAGAGTTGGAGATTTTCAACTAGGCGTGGAAAGCTACCAGACTCAGGTCAACCTAACGAGACCACAATGGGAAGCCTCTAGACATGAATTTCGTCATGACTATGTAGTGATTGATACCCCTAGAGCATTCCTCTTTACCGACAGATACGGGTCAAGAATGCTAATGAGGCTATGCGAGCTATACAAGTTCAGTGATGGTACACTCAGGATGGTTGAACAACAACTGAACTCAAGGGTGAAGGAAATAAAAATTGACCTGAAGTCGTGGAACAAAACAATATTCTGGTTGGAACAGGATTTGAAGATGTGTGAAGAGTTTGTGGCTGCAATTGGTAGAAGACTTAAGACTAGACAGATATTCCGCAGCCTTGAAAGTTTTGTGGGTGGTAGACTTCGTGAAGGTCATTACAAGATACTTCAAAGAACTGAATGAAGACATCTTCCTGGAGTAGTTTTTGCTTTGTATTATGATGTGTATAATGTAGTGTCTGTACTATGAACAACTATAACTATAATGTATGTAGTAGTGATAGGTTATGTATTGTTGTTTCCCTTTTAATCTAAAAGGGAACTTCAGTGTAGTCCACTTCAGATCATATAAAATCGGACACATTTTTCTCCAACAAGTTTTGTTTCATACATATTTAAATCACTTGAGATCCAAAATCTCAAAGGATTTGAAATTTTGATCGGGGAGAAAATGTGATATAAATATGAAATCGATAAAGGTGACCAATTTTGTCTCAAAGTGCATCGCTCTCTAATATGTGCTAAACTCTTTCGAATCTCGAAGCATATATTAAGGGGGAGCATTTCAAAACAAATATAAACCTTAAAGGTACAAAGATTTCTATGTTTTAACACAATGTACCTTGATTGAGTGTTAAATAATTTCTAAATGTTTTGTAATCGTGGATGTACTTCAAAAGAACTCTTACCTCTATGTGATAAAATAATTTCAAATATCCTATGCACATATTGAGGGGGATAATTTACCAAGAAAATCAAATGGTTATTTCTACGGAAATTGTGATCAAGAAATTATTTCAAAGAACTCTTACCTCCATGTGCTAAACAATTTCAAGATCATATGCACATATTGAGGGGGAGCATTTCAAAATGATCAAAACTATTAAGGTACAAAATGCTTTGATTTCGTATCACAAGTACCTTGATTGATTTTTCAAATGATTTTTCAATTGGTTTCATGGAAGAATGAACAATACCAAAAGACCGACCAATTTACTTTATTCATGGAGTTATAAGGATGGTTAGGTTTGGTATTAGTTCCCACGATTCCGCCAGAGCCGGAGGATCTACCCAGGACAATCCACTAGATAGTGTAGAAGTCCTTAGGTATGATGAAAAAGGAGAAAAGTGAGAAATGGAATAGTGCGGATCGAGACGAGCTAGTATGGAATAAACCCAACAAGGTTCTAGTTATGAAGTCTCGGTAAGCAGCGAAGGGGTTGAAGAATGAAAAGAATTGAATGAGAAAAGGGTGAAAATAAATAGCCTCCATTAGTTCAACCTTAGGGCGTAAACCGGGTTCAATACATATACTCTTGGTGGTTACCAAGGTAACATTGGTATTGAAGACAAGACGTCATAGACCCAAAGCTTGCACCGCACTACAACTTCCCAAGTCACCAAGTTTCCTCTTAAAGGACTTATTTCATTCTTACGGGAACCTACATAATCTATCGACTTTCTCTTAGAGTTTGTTGATATTGAAGAGGAGACCCTCTCCCAGTCTCGACATAGGAACCAAATGTGCACAATTGAGTCTAGAGCCACGAGATCATCTAATAAATCTCATTAGGACATCATCAATGAAGACTCTGTTTCACACAATGTGGAAGAGAGATTATATTCTTATAGTCCCACGCATTATCCTTGTGGTATTGCGAAACATCCGAGTGATATGCAAACATATTCACAATGAAGATGGAAAGCCTTCTAGATCCAACATCAAACAAGCTCTTGGTAGGTGACATATGAGATCTTTTCCAATAGATCAACCATGTGACAAGTGAGCGAAACAATGGGGCGATTCAAAATTATGAATCAATCACGGTTCGAGTTATGGATCGGATGCCTTTGAAAAACCGATCATTGTGCTTAAAACTCTTTTCTAGCACATCGATCGTGTATTTATGTTTCAAAATAAAAGGTGTTTATGATTGATAATTGATTTTCCTTAAAACCTTCGTTGTATTGCAAAACACCTTTTATTGAGCAAGACACGATTGTTTTCAAATGTCTTTTCATTAATCGGTGAATCTCAATTCAACGGTTCACTCACTCCATGTTGTCTTCTTTGAGGCGTTCCGGTTTGAGAACAAATTAGAGCATTGCGAAACCCCATCAAGGAGATTCTTAGGAATCCTACCGATCACGAGCAAGATTTGTATCGATCAACGGGAACCGTGGGCCATGTACCTCAATTCAATGAAAGTGATCAAAGACACTTTGTGTGTTTTATTGCTAACTGTTGTATGCGGTACACCCAACGTTTGTACCGATCGAATGGAGAAGTCAATCCATAGCCGCATGCTCACAACACATTCATCTCTAAAGAAATCATGATAAGTGCATCAACGACTCGATATTTTCACTCCATGCTTCGCCACTGCGCAAATATCACGAATCAACTAAAGCTTCCGCTACTCGATGAGAAGATTTCATGATCCGAATGTGAGCATGTCGGTCCAAATGTCACAACATCATATGCGGTCAACACAACAATGGGTGATCTTTGAGATTAACCGTGGTGATGATCTCAAATTAAACTCAAAGGTCATCATAATGTGGATCAGCTCTATAACCTCCACTTAATGTACATTATGGTTGGATTATGATAATATCACCATGAAAGCACGAAGATTGAATATTTTTATGAAGTGAAGTCTACGAGCTCAAGACTGAAGATTAATTGGAATGCTAGGATGCTAAAATGTAAATCATCGGGTGACCTCCCTTAGGGGGAGATTGTTAGGAATTGGAAATTCTATTATAAAGCATCGGTCACCCCAAATATAATCTAGCTTAAGTTAGCTCGTAGACATATCGTTTATTATGTTATTTGTTAGTTAGTTATTAGTATAGTTTAGTCTAGTGCAACACCGTGGAGGAAGGACGGGTCTTTACCCATTGTATGCTCGATCCATGCCCCAAAGGAGGCGTGCTTCTTTGTATAATAGCCCTCTCCCCACAAGGGAGAGGTTGGATGTTCATTGGAATCTAACCTTCCATGAGTTTCTCTTACTAGAATATCCCACTTTCTCTCTAAAACCATATATTGAAGCGCCCGCATTTGTGATTGTTTGTGTGTTTGTGAAACCAATATGTTACGTTTCAATTCCTTGTTTGGTATATTTTGATTCCGACTTAGTAAGATCATTGATCCATAAATCGTTGAGGCCAACGATTGGTATCGAGCGGTTTGGTCACACTAAACAAAAATCATCATTTACCATTTTCGCTTAGTTTCGGGATCAATAAGAACCAAGAAAGATCTCGATAAAACAATTCTTCAAATATTAACCGAACACAAATCAAAGATCATTTTTGTGTTCCTAATTTTTCGCAGATTAAGGAACAATCACGTAGTGATTACTCAAACCCGACAACAAAAAATCATTCGCAATTTTTTACCCATCGGCGAATCTTTAATCCACATAGGATTAGAAACGAATTAAATCGTTTATATATTGATTCGAACAAAACTAAACGAAGTCATCAAATTAGGGAAGAATTAAAAGATTCAAATTAGAACAAACACACCTGTTCCGATTCAAGAATCAAGCCCAGATCATTAATTAAGCCACAAATCGACTTAATTAAACTCTCCAATCATCCATGTCACTCACGGATTGAAAACCCAAATTCAACGAAACCCTAAAAATTTCGATTGAAGGGAAGGAGTGCTCCCGAAGAACACCACACCGGAGAAGATAGGAAGGCAATAAGGCCACAAAGATCAGGAGAAGAAAACGGATCTCATTCCCAGAAAAGGAGAGAGACGAATACAGTCTCCAAGAGAGACATTTATTTTTTATTTATCTCAAATATAAGAGATATAAGAAATATAAAGAGGCGCTTTCTCTTATCTCACAAAAAGAAGAGATAAAATTACATATAAAAGAGGCGCAACAATTAATTAAGGGCGGATTTTTTTAAGGCATCGGGTTAGACAATCAACCCATACTGAGTTCCAAAAATTTTTTACAACACCACTCTTTTTTATATAGTATATATTTTATTTTGATAAATATTATTTTTGTTTGATAAGTTACAAATTTAGTACTTGATCAATTTTTAGATATAATAACCTAGTGATTACACTTGCTTATTATATTAGAAATAACTTTAAGGAGTAATTAACCTTAGGATATTTCATTTAAGAATTTTAATCTCCTGTGATAGTTTTTCAAAACTAGTCCTATAAAAGTTTTATACACCTATAAGGAAAATAAAACATTAGAGCTCACTAAAAATAAGACATTTCAACACACATCGTGCTAAAATTTTCTTGAAGATTTATTGTCAATATCTTTAAGATATGACGAAAGACAGTGGTAATAAGGAACCTAGTACTAATACTTCAAATAGTACACCCCAATTTCAATGTCCAATCCTAAAGCCCGCGAATTACTCATTATGGGCAATTCGCATGCAAATTATTCTCGAAGCAAATAGCTTATGGGAAAATATAGAGCCGACTGAATCGACTCAACCCAATAAGAAAAAAGAGAAAACCGCTATTGCATTTCTTTACCAAGCCTTACGCGAAGAACAATTACTTCAAATAACAAAGACAAAACCGCCAAAGACATTTGGAATGCTTTGAAAACTAGACACATTAGCGAAGACGAGTTCAACAAGCAAGACTTCAAAACTCATATCCGACTTTGAGATGTTATACATGAAGGAAGACGAGACAATCGACACCTTCACTACAAAACTTACAACTCTCGTAAACAAAGCCGCTAGTCTAGGACACACCATAGAAGATGAAACCTTAGTACGGAAATTACTAAATGATGTACCCGATAGGTATCTGCAAATAGTCGCATCTATAGAACAATATTCCGACCTAAGTGAAATGACTATGGAAGAAGCAATTGGAAGACTTAAGACCTACGAAGAAATGATTAAGTTCAAAAAGGGAAGACATGTGGACAACCAAGAAAAATTGATGTTCACACGGCATGACAATAGAGGAAAACATTTTAGAGAATATGGTCAGGGAAGATTTAAGCAGTCTCGAGGCCGAGAACAAGACAAGAACAATTATCAATCTAAAAGGGAAGAACGTCCGTCTTTTGAAGAAGATACAAGAGACAAATCTCAAGTCACATGCTACCGATGTCACAAACTTGGATATTATGCCTATGAATGTCAAAATAAACGCAAGAATCAAGTCATAGAACAATCCAATTTTATTGAAGAAGACTTAGAGCCAACATTGCTTATGGCGACTATAATCAAGAGAAATGATACAATGAGCATACCGTAGTGAGTGCGAAGCAAGAGATTGCGAAAAGCGAGATTGTTGAAACAACAGAGAGTGCTAAAGCAAAAGAAAGTGTAAACAGTTAGAGAGCAATGAAAGAGAGTGTTAAAAGCAAGAGAAGTGCAAAACCGCAGAGAGTGCGAATCGCAGAGAGTGCGAGACACCTCGGAGAGTGAAAAACAAGCAGAGAATGCAGAAGACAGCAGAGAGTGTAGAAGATTCTAAAATTCGATCAATGTTGCAACGAATGTTAAAGGAAGCAAATTGGAGTTATGTGAGACGACTACAAAAGACTTAAAGATCTACGTCACAGCAATTGTGATTAAGGGGGAGAATATTGGGTTAATCCCAATCGACCCATTCAACCCATACGACCCGGTCAACCCAATTGGTCAAACACAGAAAGTCAACACATGATTCTAATGTAATCGCTAAATAAGATTAAAACATAATCATTATATGGCGTTATCTCCCAAGCGACACAACCCTTCAACATACCTTTTCATTTTGTATAAATAGATTAGCATTTGTACAGATTACAATGATGACATATTGATTTAATACAAAGCATATTTACAGAACTTTGTTTCAATTTCTTGTTTGGCATATTTTGATTCTGACTTAGTAAGATCATCGATCCATAAATTATTGAGGCCAACAGTATAATTGTATATGCAGCTCTAAAGACTTGTAATTACTTCGCTAAAAGTGAAGGGGTATGACAAACAAACTAGTAAACTCATTACTAAAGCTATTACACCCAATGCAACATACTTGTTATCAGGATCACTAATTTTTTCTGCAAGTGGAGCAATTGGCCCTCGTTGTAAGAAGAATATTAGGACTACCCAATAAAATGCCACGTCGTCTAGTAAGGAAGATAGCCCTAGTAGCACAATAGAAGCAGTTGAAAACTGAGATGCAACTTACAAAGGACAACCCATTGTTGAGGGCGTTTGATATAATATTAAAGTATTACACTACGAAGCTTAAGACAATATCGAGCATCCCAACATTTCGTAAGAATTTTTAGATTGAATTAACATTTCAGTTACAACAATGAAAACGGTTGAACTATCGGTAACAACAACTCATCTTCTTTATTTTTCTCCATGATCATCCTCATCAATTTAGAAACATCTTCTTCAAGTGACTCCAGCTTTTAAAAGCAAGCACCAACACCATCTTCTTTAATTTTATACATAATCATTCTCGTCATTTTAGAAACATCACCTTCAAGAGTATGTTCGCAACCTGGGATCCCATAGTAAACAATACTAAATAACAGGATTTCTTATAGCAAGAACGTCGTGCAAGATGTTATAAACCTTGCCAGCAATTTCCGGTAATGAAACCTGAAACGGCTTGCGTTGAAGATTACCAAAAATTGTTGATAAGGTTTATAACATCTTGCATGACTCTAGTAACATGAGTGCTTAAGTCACACATTCCCGATTCTTTCACTGTTTTGTTTAAATTCCTTGCAAAATCTTAATATATATAAGTATGCCTTTGCATTCCCCATGCTACATCTTGTTGCAAGATATTCCAACAGTTTGATGCCAAAGTGATCAAAGTTTACTCTGATGGTGAACACGTTACATTCATACGATGCAGTCATATAGAAGCCTACCTAAGACATTGTTCATTTTGCATTTAGAATATGCATGATATCTAAAATGGTCGTACTAATATTGGGTAAGGAGGATGGGAGAAAACGATACAAAGGTTCTCTATTAACGTGTATAGAGATATTTTTCCACCCATAATCATGGACCACTGTCCCGGCGTTACATAATTTCTTTTTGCAAACATCACAGAGAACATTTATACCGTTTTCTCCCCTCATCCTCACCCCAACATTAGTACATCCATTTAACGTACTTTGAATAAACTAAATACAAAAATGAACAATGCCTCAATAGTTGGAAACATGATCTTTATGCATTGGCTCAAATATTGGATATGCTACAAAACCCGGTTGCATTTTATGCCTACGGTTTTTGCCATGCCAAAATCACTACGTACCAGGTAACCAAATCATCATAGCCAATAAGTTGTTATCGAAATTACATATAGGAAAAAGGTCTATAAAATATATGAAAACTGTCTCAACCTAAACTGATGGCTAATTACGTAAAGTATTGGTGGTATCATTAACATTGAATACTAAGGCAAAAGATGCGTAGAAAAAGCAATTGTTGCATGAACCTAAACGATATTTTCGGGTAAAACGGTAGCAGCCGTAAATGCCAGAAAAATATTAATAATAAAATCCAAAAAGCAGTAAATATCATACCTCAACAAATGCATTTGCTAACTGTATCCGCTTCTTTTCGATTTCACGCTGAATCGCACATCTTTTGTTCCATATTTGGCCAGTAAATCACCGATAAGGCGATATGACTCTACAATCAATAAATGGCGTAAGTGATCTGCCCCTGACATAGCTAATATGATCATCTTTAACGGCCTGAGCTAACATTCTTTTTATCAGGGCCTTATTACTTTATAAATATTGTCCTTAGATGTCACATATTCGTTTATAAACATTTTCTACCTCTAAAAAGTATCCAGCATGTAACAAAATCTCAAAAATACGATCCCATATCTCACAAAGGTAAAAAATATTTTTAGAAAAATATCATTATTACTTTACACATATTAGCCTTGTGTATCAGAATTCTCCGGTTAAAAACGCTTTACAAATATGACCAGATACCAGGCTTTATAAAATAACCATTTACGACCATAGGTTAAACAAAATGCATCAAATCAGCAAACATGAACACATAAAACTATGACCACAACCTACACAAAGTGTATAAACTCAACACTTACGACCACAAATTATATAAAATACATAAAATCGACAAACATGACCACATATCAGACTTCAAAAGATAACATAAAGCTTAAAGAAATATAAAGCCAAATCCAGAAAATTATTAATAGCACGTAAAAAAAAAAAAAAAAAAAAAAAAAAAACCCTATTATTTTAATAGCAAAGTTGGCGTTATTTTAGAGAATAAATTTTTACAAAACGTGACATGAAAAAGAAAACATTACCCGAGTTGGTGTAGCAGGACAAAAAACAGACCGAATCCATCTCGAGCTCTTTATCCATGTACACACTTGTTCATGCTCGATCATTGTTCGTATAACGGTTTTCTTGTCACGAAAACCTCCTCGAAGCACCATACATAACCTCCATATCGATATTTTCCATCCTCATCATCCAAATATTAGCATGTTTCCAGTTGACACTTCTTGGAGACCCCGCGCGTTTGGTAGAGAGAATTTCAGAGAAATGAAATGAAGCGTAGAATATGTTAATGGAGAATAGAAATCGATAGAATTTTATTCAATTATAATGTTTAGAACAATGAGACTGACCCAAGAAATTAAAAAAATAAATAAATAAATAAATAACAATTCTAAAATTTGTATTTTTATTTTTTAAAACAAAATATTTTTTTTTATCTTTTTAAAAAATTTATTTTTTATTCTTTAAAAAATAAAAATTCTAATGTTTGTTGATTTAATTTTTTTTTTTTTAAATAACAATTCTAAAAATTTGTATTTTTTTTATTTTTTAAAAATAAAATGAGTTTATCATTAACATTAATAATGATCTTATTAACAAAAATCTACTAAATTTGAATATTTGATGTTCATGATATAGCTATGTCTATACATAGTTTTGTTTTACACAAATACAATTATCAAATACTTTGCTTTAATAATTATAATAAAATAAACATTAGCCCATCACATCCTGAAACTTAAAAATTGATATGACACGTGTTTTTATTATCAGTAGCTCAACCTAATTCTAAAGTACTACACAATTCCACTCAAATTATAAAGAAATTATAGAATTCAAAATACAAGAGAAAGATTCCAGGGAGTTTAAATTCTCCGTTTTTTTTTTTTCATTAACCGAAACAAGAGAAATAAAGACATTTCTATTTGTTCATCTTTATCTCTCTACCAAACACACCCTTAATACAAAAGAAAACAATCATTTACTAATTGTACCTAGAATATTTTTTATATCACCAAACACTTATGACTATTGATTATACAAACTATATAAAATTAACTCCAATGAGCACATATCAGCATCTAAAAGACAAGTGAAATTGTTATTATTGAAAAACTAAAAGTAACCACAGCTTAAAAAAAGACATACACATATCTCCAAATGCACGAACAAGCAATATCTAGAGCAAAAACCGAGTATCCTTTTTTAACAGTTACAACCATAACTCGTGTGACAGTTAAAACACGTTTAAGCATTTATAAATAAATAACATTGTCATTTGCGACGTTCAATGTTCAGCCCAATAATAAATAGACGTTGTGTATGTTGTCACACGAGAGTTTTAGCCGTGACTCAGAATGTGAAATGTTTTCAGACATGTAAGATTATTTAACGTTGGAAATAAGTGTGTTCTTATTATATACGTTAAGTATTTTAAGCGTGAATAATATAATTAAGCGGTTATAATTTACAAAAAGATATTATCAAGCCTTCAAGGTCGCGTTTATATAAAACTTTTAATTAAAATGATAGAATATCGTTACGTAACAACCGTTAAGTAGCGGTAGTTAGTAGGACTATTTGTGTAACGAACATCTAACATGAAGGACTAATTATGTAAATCTTTTACAT
This sequence comes from Chrysanthemum lavandulifolium, assembly GCA_022545495.1. Classification (NCBI taxonomy): domain Eukaryota; kingdom Viridiplantae; phylum Streptophyta; class Magnoliopsida; order Asterales; family Asteraceae; genus Chrysanthemum; species Chrysanthemum lavandulifolium. The sequence goes on along the minus strand of CM040239.1, from coordinate 110,131,026 downwards.
CGTTAGTCCCGAGAGGACCAATTTGCAACGCAAGTTAAATGTCGGGACCGTTGTCGCAGCTTTTTTAGGTATTTAACATTAAAAGTTAGCGATCGTTAGTAGATAACGGACGTTGACTAACGATCGTTAGTACTATTCATTGGCCCATAAGAAATAAGGATTGCTTCAAGATTTTGTTGGCGATATTTTATGCGTAAATCTGATAGATATTAGCATTACTTATTCATTGCGGCATAGCAAAATAAGGATTGCTTTAAGATTCTTGTTGGCGTATTTTACGATAGAAGACAATAAATTTAACGTCATTGTTGGGTGTGGACCTAGCAAAAAAAAGAGTGGCTTTAGTCACCCTGATAAATGTACTGTAGAGGTAATAATAACTCAAACTTGTGTGACTATTGAACCTGCGAACAGTTACTATACTAACAAATGGGTCCTACCTTGTCAGCACTAGTTAAAACGTATTTTATTTAAGGGAATGTCTAACCAATGCCCTAAGGGCATTGGTTAAGATTTGTCCTTTTGTGATTTTTTATAATTATTTATGTGAGTCCCCGTCCAAATATGCATGTTTGTGTTAATTACAAGGACCATTTATGTAATTAAAAATCACAAGAAGACAAATCTTAATCAATGGCCTTAGGGCATTGGTTAGACATTCCCTTTATTTAAAGCTAAACAACGAAAGTCACGCTATCATGAAAACCAAACGAAAAAGACCATATAACACTTATGAAGATTTTGGAAATTATGACCGCGTCTTACATCACTTAAATTTTTAGCTAAAGATTTCACACACCACATTGAAACCTAATAGTGTATGAAAACGAAGCAGTTATTTCTTTTTTTATTATTATTTTATTTTTAGCTATTTACTTGCCAACATCCAACATCATATAAACTAAAATTGACAAAAATTGCAGGACCATGTAAATCACTCAAACCATAAAGAAACAACATGCAGACAACACATTATCTACGACCACATATCAAACTTTAAAAAATGTATGAAATCAACATATGTGAACACAAATAAGCGCTTAAAAGGCACGTCAAAGTTTAAAACACATAAGTCTCATGAATAAAAACAAATACATATCCCCAAATGCACGAAAAAGCAACATCAACAACTAAAATTAAGTTTACTTTCTATCGAGGAATTAGGCTGACAATAATTTACGGCGCGTTAACGTATGCCCAAACTTATAGCACCTTTAGCACAAAAATTAAACCAACACAAATACACCCTACGTTAAGCAATCAGACGGCCATTATATTTTGTATCTCGATCTCTAAATCACTAAAACCACCAAACAATCAACATTCGTTCAAATGTAACCCATCTCACTCTGAGAGAGAGAGAGAGAGAGAGAGAGAGAGGGTTGCATGTATTTTAATACCCTAAGTTTCTGACACAAACACAATGCTTTACACATGTATTTGTTGAAGAAGACACACAACTTCTAACTGCATAAATTATAACGAAACCGGATCATGTCGCATAGTTTTTGGCGAAGCCAGGCCAAGAAATAACATCCAGTAACAAACCCAAAAACGAAAATGGCCCAAGAAACTACTAAACGACATGCAAGAAACAACGAAACGACATGGCACACCCTAAAACGACATCGTTTTATATATTTTTTTTCCTCCAAAACGGCGTTGTACGCACGCCTAATGTATAATAGAGTAATTCATTTCATTCATTAGTTGACAAGCGAAAAAGTGGAATATGTTTATAGTTATGTCTTAATGATTTAAGATCATTTATATACTAAAAGTTTGTTTACATACTAAATGATCATTTCTAGCAACTCATTTTCTAGATTTTTTTATAACAAACTCACTTTCACTTTTTTTTCTTAAAAAATTAACATTTTTAAAATGTTAATCGTTAAGCGAAAAAAATTACACCATCACAACGGGTATGTTTGGCAAAAATAGATTGTGCTGGTGTTGGTGTTGTCGCTGAAAAAATTATAAAAAGAGATTATTTTTATAAGCTACATGAAGTAACCTTTTATTTTCAGAGATTATGGAAGAATTTTTTTTATAATTTTTTATAAGTTATGTCTGTCAAACAAATATTATTTTTTAAGTAGCTTATCTTTTGAAAAAAACATAATCTCTCCATAATCTCATGTGTCAAACATAGCCAACAAGCATTTAATTATCTTTCTATACAATGATTTGATATACTTTCGACAAACCTTTTTTTTTTTTTTTCATGTTTTTCGTCTTTTTTCTTTGTTGTTCTAATTTGCACGGTAAATCACGTGTGATTAACACTAATTGAATATTTGAATATCTAAACATGTAATAAAATGAACATATCTTTTTACAATAATTAAAAAGTTTGATGTTTTTCTTGAAAACTAGTCATTCATAGCTTTTCAACCATGAATAACACATAATATTTCAATTGTAGATTAGTCCGGTTAATTCATCAAAGTTGGATAGAACACATAAAATCATATGTAATTTTAACCACACGTGATCTCAACACATGTGATTTTTACTACATGTGTTGTTTTACATGTGATTATAAAAGTATTACAAATGAACAACTATAATCTATAATTCGAATACAATGTGTGATATATGATTAGAAAATGTTTCTCATTGCAACAAAGGAAGAGTCTTTAATTTATAGACAATTACTTATGTCAATTAGTACGGATGTTTAGTGTTCGAACTTCAATATTAGTGTTTAATCGGATGTGATATGTATGTGCAATTTAAATACCAAAGATAAACGTGAAAAAAATAACAAAAAAATAAGTTTGTGGAAAGTATATCAAAGTGCTCGACTTTAGAAAGATAATTAAATGCTCGTTGTAACGGTATAATTTTTTTTGTCTAACGATTAACGATTCATGAAATATTTAAATTATAAAAAAAATAGTGTAATTGAATTGTTAAGTTAAATATTAACTAATCTCCTCCATTTTTTTAAACAGAAAAATAAGTAGTTGTATTTGTCTATTGGTAACGTTAGAAAACTTTTGAAATGTAAAATAACTTTCCTCATATCTTAATAATAAAACTAAAACTTCTGAATTTGTAAGTTAAATATTAACTAATCTCCCATGCTACTTTAGCTTTCCTCTCTTACTACTTCACGATCAACTTGGTGTAATAAAGTGACCCACTTTTAAATTAATACCAACTGTTGGTTTTATTTTAGGGTGAACGAGCAAGCCGGCCGAGCCCGAGCCCAAGCCCAAGCTGGCGGAGCTCGAGCTCATTGTTTATATATATAAAGCTCGACCTCGGGCTCGAGCTCGTTCGAGCCTCATATTTTGAGCTCGAGCTCGGCTCGGGCTTGACTAACTTGTATAATGTATTGAAGGAAATAAAGCTTAAAGGCTCGTTAACCACACTAGGCTCGAACTCGTTTCTTTTTTTAAGCTCGTTTATACATGATTATATGTATAGAAAATATATATACAGTTATTTTTAGGGCTTGTTTAGGCTCGCGAGCCTAATCGATCTATATATGAAAACCTCGAGCTCGAGCTCGATTATTAAACGAGCCCAAACTTAGGCTCGAACTGTTTAGGATAAGCTCGTTCGACTTTTTATCGATCCGATCCCAGCTTTTCACGAGCGGTGAACTGCTTTTCACCCCTACTTTATTTTATTTTTTGTTTGAAATGAAACAGTCGGCTGAGCAACCCACTTCCCCAATTCCATCTTGGATGACTGACATTGGACGACATACTTTAATAGGAGGGACTCTCGTCCTTCTCGACAGACTATTTTTCTTTTATTACAACTAGTCTAATATACCTTATTTTTTTGACAAAAAACGTCTTACTACAATTTTCTAAACACTCCTTAGACTAATTGTAATAAGGACCCTAAGTGACCTACATCTCTTCCCCGCCATCGTTTTTCTCTCTGACTATATCATGACTAACTTCGTGTAATATGGAGACCCACTTTTTAATTAATATCGAGGCGTGGGGTTAGTTTTTTTGTTTGAAATGAAACGATCGGCCTAGCGACCCACTTACCCTATTCCTTTTTGGATGACCGACATTGGACAACCGAATTTAATAGGTGGGACTCGTCCTTCTCAACCGAACGAATGTGACCCACCGACTATTTTTCCTTTATTTTATTACAACTACACTAATATACTTTTTAAACAAAAAAAATGTATTAATACAATTTTTAAACACCCCTTAGACCGGTAGTAATAAGGACCTCAAGTGACGTACATCTGTCACCATAACTTTCTCTCTTTTAAACTACTTAATAACCAACTTGGTGTAATAAGGCGACCCACTTTTAAATTAATACCCAAGTGTTGGGTTTGTTTTTCTGTTTGAAATGAAACGGGACCCACTTTCCCAATTCCCTCTTTGATGACTGACATTGGACGAACGGCTTTAATAGATGGGACTCGTCCTTCTCGTTCGACCGACTAATTTTCCTTTATTACAACTAGTCTGATATACCTTTTAAACAAAAAATGTCTTAATTCAATCTCAAGTGACCTACATCTTCCTCCATCACCTCAAATTTTCACTCTCCTATACTATTCATGACCAAATTAGCGTAATAAGGTGACCTAATTTTAAATTGATACCCAACTCGTTAGGTTTGGTTTTTGTTTGAAATGAAACGAGCGACCCACTTTGATTCCCTCTTGGATGACCACAACGGACGCACCGGATTTAGAAGGTGGGACTCATCCTTTTCGACCGAGCCGACTATTTTTCCTTTATTACCACTAGTTTAATATACTTTTAAAATAAAAATGTCTTAATACAATTCTCTAAATACCGCTTAGATTAGTAATAATAAGGACCCCAAGTGGCCTAGATCTCTCTACTCACCTCAACTTTCTCTCCTACACTACTTTATAACCAACTTAGTGTAATAAGCGCACTCACTTTAAATTAATACCCGACTATTGGGTTTATTTTTGTTTGAAATGAAACGGTCGGCTGAACGACCCACTTCCCCAATTCCCTACTGGATGACCGACATTAGACAACTGGCTTTAAAAGGTGGGACTCGTCTTTCTCAACCAGCTGAATGCGACCAACATTTTCCTTTTTTATAACTAGTCTTTAGAGTATCGTAATGCAAGGTTTACAAAAGACTTTTTACTATTTGAAAAGGTCATTTGAATGACTTGACCCATTGTGACAAAAGGGTTTGCTAATGACTTTTAGTTGAATAGTTTGGTTAAGGCCAAGCGTTTGACAACAAATTCACCAAGTCATTTTCATTAAATGAAGACTAGTTGAGAATGTTTGTAAAGCTTTTAGAAAGCTTTTTTTGTATTGGAGAAGGTTTTAGTAAATGACTTGTTGAAACATATAATTTATTAGAAAATTGATTCATTAAACGTCGTCTTTAAAGACCGGATCATTATCAAATACTCTTAATCTGTTAGCATTTTCTTTATTGTCTTTCTAACAATTTGCTAGATGCATCACTTTATAATATTTCGAACCTGCACACATAAATTTATGATATTTTAGCCAAAAAGTTGTGCAAGTGAAAAAAAACATTAAATAACTTGGTAAAATGTATTTGTAGATGAATAACCAAAGAAAAACGCATTATCCGCGGATTTATAGCACATGCATAACAGGAACCCCCTACACATATTTATTGCTTATGTATTGTCTTTAACTAACTGGAGGCATTGGTTAAGATTGTCTTTTTGTACAGATATTAACTATTTATGTGGGTCCTCGTCCAAATACGTAATTATGTGTCAACTATAAAGCACCATTTATGAATTAAAACCACAAGAGATAATCTTAACCAACGCCTTGCAAGCACGTTAGACATTCCCTTAACTAAACTAAGTACTCTTTTCGTTTAAATATTATTATCAGAGATAAAAAAAAGTCTAGATTTGAAAATGTATCAAATTTGTCAATTTTTGTTGTTCTGTGTAGCTTTTTTTTCTTTTTTTTTCTTATTAAAACACAAACCTTTTGAATTTCGTCTATTGCGTGTATTTTGTGACCGTTTTTCATGTAAAATGACCATTTTACCTTCAAAATTTGAAAAAGTAAGGATAAAATAGTCACAAAATACAACAATAATTTAAAAAGTGGTTTAATTTAATAGAAAAAAAAAGCTACTGTGAGCAACAAAATCGACAAATTAGATCATTTTCAAGTCGTTAAATTTATAAAAATATATGAAATTTATTAAAATATGATCATTACAAACTTCTATCAATCAAATATCAACTCTGCCTACTAAACTTTTTTTTTTATTAGTTAAAATGAAAGTAAATAATTATTTTTGAACATGCCAAAATAAAAAATGTAGACTATAAGTTTAAGACGGATGAAATATTAACTTTCACAGTTAAATATTAAGACTTGATATTCCCGTCATACTAGTTACTCCTATAATAAGCGATCGAGGATCAGTGCATTGTAGTTGCATATAAACTTGATCTACAATCTAACAATTTATTCTTTTTTTCTCAATGACTCAACCAAAACGGAAATCCTACATTGCCACAATTCCGTTCTTGTTTGCTATTACTATTTTATCTTTTGTTTTGTCGCAATGCGAAACATAAATAAACTGGCGTCAAACAGGTTAGTTCACAAAAGTAGACATACGTTTAGGCCTCCCAATCGGCATGAATTAACAAATCACGTTGTAAATGCCAAAAAAAATGAAGGGAAAAAAAAGCATTTCCGTTGTTTATACAAAAGAGCATGTTTGCAACAAAAATCAGATACTAACAAATAACAGTTCAATTCAATTCATCATAAGAAAAAACAAATTATGAAGAAAAAAATAACAAAACCTTCATAGTGCATGTTTCAAAAAATATGAAAATATTCATTCACCTCAACACCTCAATAAACAACAGCAGATTGTGCAAGTGTGCACATACATCATTTATTATTCGACTACACTAAAGACTTGATGTATAATAGTATATGCAGCTCTAAAGACTTGTGATTACTTCACTGAAGGCAAAGGGGTATGGCAAACAAACTAGCAAACTCATTACTAAAACTATAACTCCCAATGCAACATACTTGTTATCAGGATCACTAATTTCTTCTGCCAGTGGAGCAATCGGCCCTCGTTGTAAGAAGAATATTAGGACTACCCAATAAAATGCCACGTCGTCTAGTAAGGAAGATAGCCCTAGTAGCGCAATAGAAGCAGCTGAAACACGAGATGCAGCCTGCAAAACACAACCGTTTTCATGCTACATTATGCTTCATTATGTGACATATATGAAAATTTTGACCTATTTACATATTAATGCATCGATCTGGGTTGTTTTTATCTTTGACTGGTCAAATGTGCCATATTCAAAAGAAAGTCGCAAAGAAGTTAATTTCTTTGCATACAAGCTATTAAGTCCAGAATGCCTATATCAAACATTTAGATTATCTTTGTAGTCATAACTAGCACAATCAACACATTTTCTAATTCTATAAAAGTTTTTAAATAAAGTGTTTGCAAGTCAAACCAACCGCATCCGAACCATTTTAACCCAAACACATTTTGACCCATCACCCAACCGGCCCGCATTGCAATTGAAAAGTATGCAGAGATCAAGAAGCAACAAATGAATGAAAAAAACAAACCTTTCTTCCCCATAATGCAAAAGAAATTCTTCCACCATCTAACTCTCCTGCAGGGATGCTGTTGATAGCATTAATAAGTAGTCCCGCCCAGGCCCATATCACCAAGGGGTTGACTGATAATGTTGCTCCTTCTTTTAGAACATCACCAAGGAGCAGCTTTGCTATACAACACAATAAAACAAGCTATTTAATACTTGAGAGCACTCTTAATTATAATGATTTAGTGACCAATGAAGTAAATACTATAAAAACATACCTATTCCACCAGCAAGAAATGATTCGTGAAACACAGAAGCATCAACAATGATCCCTATACCATCGCTTGGTGGCAAGTAAAATCCCAAGAGTAAAAGAAAAAGGCCTAATGAATATCCCGCTAAAGGCCCTGCTGCTGCAATCTTAAGAAGAGTCTCACGGTTTGGTACAATGTTTAAAATACGTGTTATTGCACCAAAAGAGCCTATCTGCCACCAAATTATATCATTTATTAAGCAGCTGATACATACAGGTAAGTAGATTGCAAATAAATTTAACCTCACCTGCCAACTCGGTACAAAATATGGAACCCCGAGCTTAACTCCTTCACTTTTTGCAACTAAAATGTGGCTGATTTCGTGTACACCCAAAATAAGGGCAGTTACAAGGGCTCCAGAAAAACCATCCTTTAATAACTCGGGATTGTCAAAAACAGATCTGGGACATTACATTATCAACGTTATTGTTCATTTTACTAAGTCCAAAGCCATAAAGGTAAGCTCAAAGGATTTACATACAATAAGTTGGATTGCAATGCTGGCACGTTACGTAGTAGTAATGTGAATATAGAAACTAATGCAAAAGCTCCAGCAGCAAACCATTCGGGGACAGCTGTACGGAAAAAATGAGAATTTTAACTTTAAAAAACCAAAAACGGTATAGACTATAGACTAGATAATAGTAGTTATTAGTACCAGTTGTTTCTGGTTGTAAGGTTTTTCTGGGAACCACAACTGCCACGGGGTTATCATCTTCGGGATTTATCAGAAGGAAAAGCTTATATTGATCCCCAAACGTCTCCTTCACAAAGAGAAGAAATTACCCGATTAACCCCAAATTAACATTTTTTCATGGTAAAAAGGACGATTTGTGGATAAAGTTAAACTAACATGCAATCTTTTGTCTATCTTTTCATAACTCACAGCAGCCGATCCACGCAGGTTTCCTTTGAATAGTACTCCACCCTGTATCATTAAGCCCATATAAATAATATTTTTTTGTATGACATATAAACGTGCTGTAAAAGTAGCCATGTAATCAATCACCTCGTATGGTTCCTGGCTAGTAACAAAAAAAGTGTCGAACCCAAACACTTGGCCTTTTAGTATGTCAATTGTTTCCTTTGGGATCATGATTAATTCATCAAGTTGCTGTGGCTGTTTAAAATGATTCGAATAAATAAGCGAACTGTATGATATGCGTAAAATGAAAGCGGCTAAATTGAAATATTCACCTTCACACCTGGCAGCGGCGATCCACTTGTAACATCTACATTATCACCCTCCTATTTTGACAAAAAAAATCTTACTAGTACACATTATAAATGATTATAATATGTAATTTCGGACTTAACTAATACTCCGTAGTATAAGAAATATACCGCTGTGACTTCTGCTTTAGCTTCCACAACATTATTATTTAGTAGCTTGTTAAGCGTGTCCAACTGACTAACTTTGCCTTTATCCTAACATGACCATAATTTATTATCAGTGTCCGAAATAATCACAATATTCAAAACACTTAGATTGGTAGACACCTCATCGGGTACTTGAGCCTTGGCGCTATCCAGGAATCTGTTGAGTGATTCCAACTGACTAAGTTGGGTCGTTTCCTAACAAAAAAATCCTTTTAGTTACTTCTAAAATGAAGAATCCAATACATAAAGATGATTAATGAATCAAAGTGGTTACTTTTTCTTTATCATCATCCTCAATAACTGAACCACTTGAATTTGTTGATTCTGCAGCTTCTACTGTCTCGTGCACCTCTTTTTCCTAAAGAGCATGTTAGAAAATCATGTCATTTTGTTGCTCGGCTAAGCGCGTTTCAATATTATTACGGAAGTTTTCTAAATCTTTAATTGGCCACATTATTAACCAAAACACTATAAACCTCGTTTTAATAGCCTTATACTAGTAATTAATAAAAGCAAGAGTTCAGCATATTCAAACACTCAGAAATAACTAGCTCAAAAAAGACAATAACAGATGCATCACTTTATCATCACCATCGCCGCCTGGTCCAATCTCCGATCCACTCGCGCTGCATTTCACCACTCGGCTACCACTAACAACTAACCTATACATAAATCAGAACATTATACTCCAAAAACAGCCATAAACTCACAAATAATACACTAACACAAACATATAAACACCGGACCTCAGCTCACCTAGGTGGAGTAATCCGTCTGCGGCCATGATTAATATACGACGAGATGGAGCTATGAACCCGGAGGCTAGAACATGAACTACAGTGTGATAATGGAAGGAAAGTGGCGCGAAAACACGCCTGTGTGGTCATAGTTGACGTGATACTCATTTGAAACTATTCGACATCGAAATTATTAAGGTTTAGGGGGGACAGAAATGAGAAGTAGAGGGTTTTGGGTGTACAGAATTGTTAAAGGTGGAGAGGGAAAGGAAATCCTAAGATATTTCAAAATCTTATCCTCAAAAAAAAGTATCCGAATATTTGTTTTCTTTAATTATTTTATTTACCCGCCATAATTCGTTGGTTTTCGGTATGACACCCATGCTGTGGACCTGTTTCTTTCACATACCTTATCCTACGGGCTCAAAAGCCCATTGGGTTGCTTCAATATCGGTAGTGTGCTTAGTAGGGGTGATCAACGGTCCAAAACCGGACCGGATCGAAACCGAACTTGCCCAAAACCTTAGATCGAGGACCGGATCGAATGTGTTCGGTCCGATCCGGGTTCGTCCGGTCCGGTCCAAGAAGGCATAATAGTCAGGTTTTTACGTATGACCGGACCGGACCGAACCAGACTGAAACCAAAATAAGGAAAAATCTGGACCGACACCGAACCGCTGGTCCTTTGATTCGGTCGGTCCTCTCGGTCTCGGTCAGTTTTTGGTCTGCGATGCTCATCCCTAGTGCTTAGTGCTACATTATATTCACACATGACAGATTCAAAAAAAATATGAGATATCTGACTGGATTTCCAAAATATGAGCAAAATAATGGTCACACAAAAGAAGTTGTTGACAAACTACAAATACAGGTTCTGGCAGATTATATAGTTGCATCTGGCATGGTTTTAACTTTACCAGTAGAAGAATTCCAGTATATAGGGCCAGAAGCACAATCAAAATTGCATGTTTGATTCATGCCCAAACATATTCAGTATTTACTAAACAAGGTGAATCCTCAAAACTTGTATTGCAATATAATTCACAAAAGAATGTTATGTCACAAATTTCTATATTTTTATATGGTTGGCTAGCAACAAGGCGTAGCCTAAATACATAGAATAGGCTTTTCCTTACCACAATCTCAAGAACAGGAAGCCAGTCGAGAACTATTTGTAGCATACTGATGTAACTATGGATTTAATGAGAAACATATTAAGCCAGAAAGAATAGAAATATGATGAGAAAAATTATCAATATAGCAAATATCTTGATCATCAGCGACCTATTTGATGATATCCGGTTTAAATGCTTCAAAAGAGCTCCACGAGCACCTTCAACATGTGATAATGTTTCTTCCATATTGTCATCAATCCTGATAACGTAAATTATTTCCAAAATGAAACATTAGTACTGATTACGAGTTAAGTCACCGGCCGAATAAAGTTTACATTGCAATCTTGACTTCGAATAAACTAAAGAAAAGTGGCTAACTGTTTAATAATTACATAAAATACCCTTTAGAAAACCAAATAGGTACCATCAACCTTCTTAAAAAAAACAAAATCAACTAACCTGATAGACAATTCTCCCTGGTGGGCAACCATTGTAGCTAAATTTGTAAAGATCCCACTAAGTTCTGTAATTGTAGACTCAACACTTTGTAGAGCAACTGCACGATTTTGAGTGTAGCTTTCTTGTTGCGGAACCACCTGCTGCTGCAACATGGAGCCTTCCATATGCTGGGAAGGAGTACCATCAGCAGCTACTCGTCGTCTGCATTGAAAAAATTAGAACATGTTTATCTACAAGCAGCGAAATAGTGTTGCATGTTTTTAACAAGACTTGCATATCTATTCATATCTTCCACCAGACATATTATAATGGAAACCTAATGGAGTTACTGTTTCCAGCAGATTTGGTTCTTATGGAAGGCCTAATTAGTCATCTAAATGCAGGGATTAGACATCTAGCCTACGTAAAAGATCTTGATATTACTGGGATTCAAGCGCTTCTGATAGAAAGTAAAAATAGGTAAACTACAAAGTCAAACAAAGTAAAAAAAGGAAGGCACAAAGTTATGTTTATGCAGAGCAAATTTAAGCTATAGACAAAAGAATGACAAAATAAATACCTGAGTTGGTTGCCAACTTGAACTCCCGTCCCGCAGATCTGAGAAAAACAAAGCATTATCAGAGTTAATAAAACGGATATCATAATTTTTAAGCATGACATACGACATACAAGGTACATCGTGGAAAATGTAAACACCTAGATTCAATGACATTTATATCCTGGATAAAGATGCATCACAGGTAGTAATTTGTATATATTATCTAGTGTGTAGTATATGATCCTTAGAAGGGTGAATTTACTTTGCAAGTATGTTAATATTTCTAACTGTTTCATAGAGATAATGCGTCAACACAGACATTAAGACCATAAAGCCAAGAACACCAACTAGCTCAGTGACCAATCCTGCAACCAGACACATGATCAAGTCAAGTAGACTGCTGGTGTTTGTTACGATCCCACATCGGCCAAGTATGGGATTGGTTGGTGGTTTATAAAGTCTAGGTGTCCCCTCCTCCTTCAAGCTAGCTTTTTGGAGTGAGTTCTACACTTAGCTTATAAACAATTGATATTCAATACAAGCTCCGGTTCGTCCCAGCCTATTGTACCCATTAACGGATCTTAAGTGATCCCTAGTGGAGCGTATCAATTGGTATCAGACACAGCCCTACCTTCGAGGTTCCAACACTGGGTGGTGGCTTGGACCCAAAGAGAGGTGCCAACCGTGACCAACATAGCCGTGACCAACGAGGACGTTGGTTCTTCAAAGGGTGGGGTATTGTTACGATCCCACATCGGCCAAGTATGGGATTGGTTGGTGGTTTATAAAGTCTAGGTGTCCCCTCCTCCTTTAAGCTAGCTTTTTGGAGTGAGTTCTACACTTAGCTTATAAACAATTGATATTCAATACAAGCTCCGGTTCGTCCCAGCCTATTGTACCCATTAACGGATCTTAAGTGATCCCTAGTGGAGTGTATCAGTGTTAAGTGGTAGTTTTATGTTATAATAAATCTTTATTTACCATCGCGTTAAAGTATCATAACAGAAGTTGTTAGAGCATTATGTCCATGCAAACTACTTCGGCACATATACTTCGTTCTGCCCTCAGAAATGACACTTCAACACCTTAAACATATACCAAGTCCTACCCAACCGCGAGCATTAGTCCATACAAACTACTTAGACACATAGATATGACTGGTCGGCTCTGTAAAATGAAACTTAAACTTCTGAACCATGAGCATAAGTGCTACTTTACTGCTACAGAATGATCCATATATTTCTGTACACATCAAGCCTTCCTTAAATCATATCTAACTATGTAATTTATGTAAATATATCAAACAATAAGAATTTTAACGTAGTTTCTCTTATTTCCTGTAGTTCATAATATGCCATTAATAACCAGACAGAATAGAATTAGATAAGACTCACTCAGATGATTGTGCATTTCCAACTGATTTAGATGGACTCGACCATGGAGGTGGCTCCATCACGGTCTTTGTTTGCTGCCGTAACGGATTCTCCCTAGAGAAGATTTGTCTCCTATTTTCGTTAGCCTTGACATTCTGCCACAACAACAAGGATGAAACTTCAAAAGGGCAGGAGACTAAAACCCAATTGGTGCACTTGTAACTAAAAAGGGAACAATAAACAAACTACAAAGTATACTGTATATCATGAACACAAACCTCAGTCCTTGCAGTTAATACATCCTGAAACTTTTTTGTTGTTCCCATGAGCTTGTTCTTCAAATCATCACAAACAGCAGTACCATGGACAACTCTATCTTCTGAATAATCGCCAGCGGCAATTTCCATGTTTTGAAGAGTTTGCAAATCAGAAACAGCTACATTTAGTGATGTTATATCATTCTTTATCAAGACTGTCAGTTCTTGAATCTCCTTCAGTGGATCATCAAAAATCGTTGACTTTTTAGCCACTGCATTCACCCAATACACAAGTTAAGAAGTGTGTGCCTTTTAGTCATTAATAAATCACCATTTAACCGAGAAAAAACACTGGTTTAATAGAAAATCCTCAGTAAAACTTCGCAAAATTTAGAACAAACATCTGTTGATAGTGCTTAATGTCCTATGACCTATGATTCAAACAAGTTGAATGATCACATTGGAAGTTAATAATAACACTGTCGAACAATAGGTGAAAGACTGCTACCATAGTCGCTAACCACGATTATTACCTATAAAAACATACTATCCAACCAAAGCTTTTCCAACTCTATACTAAAGAAAGTTCCCCTGCTCCTCCGTGATGAATCAATTGGCAAATACAAATAGAATCCTTAAAGTGAAATATACTGCAACAGAACCCATAACTTATCTTTCTATGTTATTTGCTAACCTTGCATAGTTGTTGAAAAGACTGCAGCTATAGTCAAGCTAAAACAAGAGTCTTACCCATAAAAACATAAACCACCTTTAAGGTGGCCAAGTGGTCAGGGACACAGGCATCCTGACGTCCTCACAAAAGGTCTCGGGTTCAAACCTCCACAGGTAAACGTCTTGGGGGTGACCAGGGAAAGGGTTCAAAAACGATCACGAGGATACCCACTTATTCCGCGTAGACCTGAGTCAAAGCCTCGCCCTACACAGGTAACCTGAACATTGGAAAACCTATGAAGGAAATGCTCCCCTAAAGTTCCATGACCTAACGTGAAATATCTTCTAACGTGAGATATTTTCTGATACAAACATTTCAACCCACAACGGATATTTCAATGTTACTTCTTATCCTAGGAAATACAAAACATCTTGCTATCCTCTCTATTCTACAGCAAGCTGTTTTAGTCACAAAAAAGTGCAAATCTAGGGAGAAATACATAACTTCAAGGGTGTTTATTAAAGATTATTATTGGGCTCATGAGTTTACTTGAATTGCTTTATATTTCATTAGCTCAGTTATTTGGCTTATTTTGTAACTTATAAGCTTACTATGAGTTAAATATGAAAAATAGGTACATAAGCTTGAAAGTAAGCTAAGTAAAAAAAGCTTAAACTCATTTCAAAAACTAAGTAAAAAAAGGTGCTTATGAAATATAAGACGAGCCAAATAAGCTCAAACAAACACCCAAAACCCTTTTAATACAGCTGACCAATGATACTAGGACCATGTACCTACATTCGCCAAGACATAAACACGCAAAATCTGATTACGTTACATCAACGTTCATCGTTTCTAACAGATTAAACCACAAAAACTAAAATTTCACACTAATTTGACTTGAAACATCCAAAACAAAACTTCCAACAACCAATTTTTTTGGGGGGAAAATGCCGTCCAAGTCCCTTTTGGTGATCTACTGATCTGGCAAGTAAACCCCATATTCACCCTGTAAGACCCAAGGAGTCAGGAAAATCACTATCCCTCAACAATTATGTATTATATGGCTAGGTTAAGTAGGCCCGCAGCTAACGAGATTTGAACATGTGACCTCTTATTTGGACTCCTAAGCGGGTGCACAAATTTTTTTGAACCGCAATATAGAAACACATTTCGATGGACCGGGTGCATTTAAGATGCGTTTAGGAAAAATTGATGTTTTTCTTAAAATTACACTACATCGTAAAAATCAATAGGGGTTCTGGGCACCCGCAGAACCCCCTGGTTCCGTCCCTGCTAAGCAGTGCCCCATAAACATTAAACACTGCATCAATTCTAGTACATATTACTCAACCCTTATCTATATACTACTTTATAATGCATTTAGGCCTTCTAAAATTATAAGGCTTAAAAATTCAGACTTTTTTATTTGCTTATTACGGAAAGAATTAAAAAAATAAGATAAGGAGCTTAATCATCGAAGTGGCATGTGTCAGAATAACTAAAAATAACAAAAAGGAGGGCTCTAACAAACTAAAATAAAGAGCTCCAATAATGGGGTGACACGTGTCACTTCCTAACTAATTAATCACATTTATTTTTAAATTTAAATATCTTTAATCCGTTTAGTTTTTTATGATCTAATTTCACCATATTTTTAAAATTTTGTGCTCTTTAATTCAACATCCATTTTGATATATTTTATGAATTTTCTTTAGTAGTCGGGAAGAAGAGTTGAAAAGAGAGAAAAGACGTAAAATGAAAACATTTGTTCGCTATAAAATAGTCATCGGCACCCGCCGCCGCATTGCGCGGGTACCCTTCTAATGAGATTTGAATGATAAAATAACAACATCATCATAATTCGAAACCCTAGGTTTAATAAAAGTAAGAATCGATGACTTACAATAAGCGAGCCTAGAGATCTTCTTGTCAGTTTCATGAACACCTAATCCAATACGAGAAGCTTTCTTATTAAATTCAGATCTAAACGAAGAAGAATCATGTGATACAGTAGATGATGATGGATCATATTGAATAAGTGATCCATCACCAGCTGATGATGTTGTTTGGTTAAGTTGTTTTTTTAATGTGTTTGATAGAGATCGGAATTCAGATGTCCGGTCACGGAATGCGGTGCTCGGCATTTCGTGTTTCGTTAAACGGAGGGAAGGTTGGTTAGGTGGTAGTGTTGTAACTGTGTCGTTAGGAATCGGTTAATGGGTTAGTGTTACTTAGTTGGTGTATCACTTTTTTTTTTTTTTTTTTTAATGTTGTGTGTATCAAATTTTAAATTTTGATTATCAGATGTATTTAGAACTATTCAAATATGTAAAATGATCATCAGATAATTTGAAATTTAAAAATTTTACAAAACAATAATAATCGAAATTGTAGAAATTGTATATTGTACTTTATATCAAGAAAATAAACTAAACGGTAAGACAATAAATAACTACAACAAGACATTTAATATCTTCTTATACGAAATTCTTCTTCTACATTTGAAATATGTGGCTGAAAACATTTCGCATTCTTCGTATTTTTACTTTTCTTCTTAGTTGATCAATTCCTTTATATCTAAATCAAATATTCTTGCACTTCTGTTTAAGCTTATTTGTAAGTCTTACAGCATCATGTCTGTTGTCAAGCGAACGTGGCATGGCATCATAGCACCACCAACTCACCAAACCCTCTTAGCCAAACTTTACGTTAAACCAGTAGCTTGAGCCATAACACATGATATTCTTATTAATTCACTAGATTTCGGCTTGTGCTTTGTTTGTCATTAGCCATTTGAATTATGTGACTTATTTTAACACTTATAAATTTATATAAATCTATAAGTTATAAAATAAATAAGAAATTTTGGACTTACAAATATACATCCGAAATCAAATAAGCTCATAAATTCATCAATAAGTTTAAACAAACACAACCTAAGTGAACAAGCATTTAGGGCGATAGAGAAATAGTTGGAAATGATCAAGAGTATACCTTTTGTTAAATTGTAAATATTCGAGTAAAATATTTGCTTTTTCCAAATTTTAGGGAAATAAAACTCAACTCTTAGATGAACCAACATAGTGTTACCGTTTTAATGTGAAATAGCTATTTTCGATAATAAAATGCTTAAAATGCTTTTCTATTTTCGATCATTTTGCCACTAATTATATGAACTGAGGCAACTGCTTTAAATAGACTAAAACGGTTAAAAGCTCTTTAAACGGAAAGTTAATCATTTTATGTTGAAAAAATTACGTTTGGTCACATGGTATCGCCGAATAACAACTTTAGTCGCAAGTCGTTTTATTACACCACGATACATTTTTGAAACTTGCACGCATTTAGTCCCTATTTTGGATGGGCGTTAGTTAAGTCCGTTAAGTATTTTGCTGTTAGTCCTTCGTTAAAAATTTTGCACCGTTAGTCCTATTTTTAAAATATAGTTTTCGTTAATCCTCCGTTAATAATAGTTATCGCCCGCTTTTTACATTTTGTCGTTTTATCCGTTTTGATTCGCTTTTATCCGTTTTCCCCGTTTTTTCGTTTTAAATCCGCTTTTATCCGTTTTGTCAATTTTTATCCGTTTTAAATCGTTTTTAACGTTTTTGTCTGTTTTATCCGTTTTCGTTCGTTTTTATCCGTTTTCACCCGCTTTTTACGTTTTGTCTTTTTTTCCTTTTTCGCTTCGCTTTTTATCCTTTTTACGTTTTTCTGTTTTATATGTTTTCGTTCGTTTTTATTCAATTTTTTTAAAATTTTTATTCAAATTTTTTATTCAATTTTTTTAATTTTTATTCAAATTTTTTTTTTTTCAAAATACTTTTTCCAATTTATTTTTCAAAATTTTTTGGAATTTTTTTCAAATTTGTGAAAAATTCCAATTTTTTGGAAATTTTTGTAAAAATCGAGCGAAAAAGTATAAAAGCAGTATAAAAAAGTAAAAAAACGGATAAAAACGAAGCATAAAAGGAAAAAAGACAAAACGTAAAAATGATAAAAAACGAACGAAAAGGAAAAAATCGATAAAACGAAAACGAAGCGAAACGGATAAAAACAGACATAAAACGTAAAAATTGGTGAAAACGTAAAAAAATGACAAACGGATAAAACGTAAAAACTATTAAAACGGATTAAAATGACAAAATGGACGAAAAAACGAAAAAAATGGGGAAAACGGATAAAACGAACGAAACGGATAAAAAAGACATAAAATGTAAAAAGCAAGCGATAACTATTATTAACGGAGGACTAGCGGGAAGCGATATTTTAAAAATAAGGACTAACGGTGCAAAATTTTTAACGAAGGACTAATACGCCAAAATATTAACGGACTTAACTAACGCCATCCAAAATAGGGACTAAATGCGCAAGGTTTCAAAATAGTGATCGTCACAGAATAAAACGACTTAGGGACTAAAGTTGTTATTTGGGATATATCATTGGGACCAAACGTGTAATTTTTTCTTTTATGTTTGTTTGTATAAACATATAATTAAAATTTATCATATTTTAGCTATATTAATATTCACATACTATCGTGGTTCTACTGTGATTATGTTGGTGGTTAAGTTTCTCAATTGCCTCTATGAAATATACAATATAGTTTTATTTCTATTGTACAAAATGTAGTAACATACTTAGAGAATAAAGGTGCATGCGTTTGAGTGTAAGACCATCCCAAAACGCCAATCCCATGGTGCTAAACCCACATCGCGAGGCGTTTCGTGCTTGGCGTCGTCCCTACTAGCTAGCGGTCCTCTTTTTTTTTTTTTTTTTTTTTTTTCTTTGTGTGTTTAGTTGGGTTATGTGTGAGCCAAAAAGTGTCTTATGGCACTAGAAATAGAAAGGAGAGGTGTTTTTTTTTGTGATAGATTCTGGTGTTATGGGAAAAAGTGTTGAAGTCGCAACACTTTCTCACGATATCACATGATGGCACTAATGGGTATCTAATGCTCTTATTCGGTTAATTTTCATATTCCCTATGTATGGATTTGTATTGTATTGGGTTGACGATATTATGTTTCTGCTAAAAAAAACTTTAAGTAAATGATAAAGTCTTTTCAACTGGTTTTAAGGTTAAACTAAAAATTGGTTATGGTGTCTCAAAGACTAACGTGCATACACCATTACGTGGTGATGTTTATCACATTTGCATAAATGAAAGGGCTAATAGTCTGAAAATATAGACCCTCGTATTTTTTTAGTCTTATAGAGTTTATCAAACTATTAACTATTTCTTTATCGATTTAATGCATAAAGTTTTAATTTCTTTAGCATAATACAAAGTGTTTAATAAATATTGCACATTTGCGCGTAAAAGATGAAAATATAATAAACGGATAGACATTCTTTTAATATCGGTTAAAATCACGAAATGGAAAAATATATATTCTAATAAATGTATATCAAATACACAAATATACAATACAACCAAAGCCGTCTTCGAGAGTGGAGGTGTGTGAAGTGGATGGACATTTATGGCTCCCGACGTTTTAAGGCCCTAAAATTCATATTCGATGTATAAAATACAAGTGATGTTAAAAGTTAATATATTACTCCGTATTACTAAAAACACAAAAAGACCTTTTTTTTCTTTCTTTTTTTTTTTTTTTTTTTTATTTTATTTTATAAGTATATCTAAGAAATGGCTTTGATTACGTAAATAGTTTTTATTTTATGGAGTAGAAAGGATACACTTTTCATTTTTTTTGAGCGGCAAATTATATTAGATGAGAAAGAACTAGCAAGAAGCTAAAGCAAATTACAAAGGATGTCTCAAGCCAATCATTCCAAGAAAGAGTTTTACAACCTCTAGACTTTAACCAAGAAAAGAAAAAGCCTAATATTATCAAAATGTCACTTTTCTAAGAATATTCGAGCCAAAAGTGACATCATTACGTAAACGCCAAATCCACCACAAAGTTGTAACTATGATACCTTGCAAGCGATCCTTTTATCTTTTGAACCGTTCCAAGAATCCAACCAGGAATAAAGCTCGTCGGTAGACGTACACTCAGGCCAAGGAATATCAACCCAAATGTGAATGAGATGCCAAATAGATTTCGCGGTTTGGCATGCCAGAAAGAGATGATCTCTAGATTCAACACCACATAACAAATCGGACAAATAATGGAATTGATTTGATACCTCGGAATGAAAGATTTAAGCAGTAGGAAGACGATCCAAAAGAAGCCGCCATAAGAAAATGTTTACTTTTCGAGGCGTAAACTTATACCATCTTGTATTAGGCGACGAAGATGGTAAGAGAAAATCATCAATATGACGCCTAGCGCCACTAAATGAATCGCCCATCAAGATCCAAATTCCATTGCCAATAGTCCGGGCGAGCCAAGATGAAAACCATGGAGGTCACTTAAGAGCAAGGATAAAGAAGTTGTGTTATTACCTCCCAATGATTGCCTACTCCAACTCCATTGCCATGAATCATTAACAAAACGGTCACTAATGAAGCAATCGGGATGAGAATCCAAACGAAAAAGTCTATTATAGCGGACTTCTAAAGGAACATCGTCTAGCCACGTGTCCTTCCAAAAGCGAACATTAGAACCATCTCCCACTTTGATCTTAAACGTACCATGCGGAATCACTCCACTTGAGTGGAGATGATTGATAGAACCAACAATTTTATCCCAAACACCTTGAGTTTTGCAAGCTTTAAAATCGAACCCAGCTTGATCACCGTGGATAGCTTTAATGAGCCGCGCCAAAGAGCATTCGGATTGTTAACAAACCTCCAACGCCATTTTAGGAGAAGGGCTAAATTGAAAGCTTTCAAGCTCCCCACTCCTAAACCACCATTATCTAGAGAAGCCAAAACCGATTCCCATTTGATCCAAGCCATGTTTTTGTGACTTTCATCACCTCCCCAAAAGAAAGAAGCACGACTACGTTCTAGAGCATGAATCGTTGTTTCAGGCAATTTGAAAATAGACATGTGATAAATCCCTACACTACCCAAGACAGCTTTGATAAGAGTCAATCTCCCTCCGATAGAAAGAAGGTTGGCTTTCCAATTCGATAACTTATCACTGAACTTCGAGACCAAGTGTGTCCAACTATCGATACGGTTCATGTTAGAACCTATTGGAAGGCCGAGATACTTAAAAGGTAAGGAACCAGCTTCACAACCTGTTCCACGAGCCATACCAACAACATCTTCTGTAGGAATACCAACACCATAAACATTGGATTTATGCATATTAATCTTCAAACCAGAAGCTAGATGGAAGACATGAAGAACCCGAATAAGATTATCCATGTCATGCTTACTCCATTCCGTGAGAATAACAACATCATCCGCATAGAAAAAGTGAGAAACGTTAAAATCAGAGGCACCAACAAAAGCTCCACGAATAAGATTTGCTTGGACAGCCTCGTTAATGGCTAAGTGAAGACCTTCCATGACTATAATGAATAAGAAAGGAGACAGCGGGTCTCCTTGACGCAAACCACGTTTAATAGAAAACTCCTATGATGGGCTTCCGTTAACTAGAATTGAAGCTCTAGCCGATTGAAGACAAGCTCGTATCCATTTCCTCCATTGCAAACCAAAACCAAGTTGAGATTGGACGAAATCGAGATACCTCCAGCTAACTGAATCAAAAGCTTTTTCAAAGTCGACTTTGAATATGAGAAGCTGTTTGTTTTTCTTCTTATACCAGTCAATGACCTCACTCATCATGAGAGGCCCGTCGAGAATTTGACGATCTCGAATGAATGCAGATTGCTCGACACTGATAATTTTGTCTACTACTTTTGATAACCTGTTTGCGAGAACTTTTGCAACAATTTTGTACTGAACTCCTATCAAAGAGATAGGCCGGAAATCTTTAATATGAATCGGGTTAGCAACCTTGGGAACAAGCGTGATGAATGATGAATTAGAACCAGGTGGCATGAAACCAGAAGTCGTGAAATTAACCACGAAGCTATAGATGTCGTCTTTTAGTAAGTCCCAGTAATTCTTTATAAAGAAAAACGGAAAACCATCCGGCCCAGACGCTTTATCACTCCCACATTCCCAAACCGCAACTTTAATTTCATCCAAGGAGATGTGGCATTCTAAAATATCTTTATCCGCTTCATTTAAAACTGAAGCCCCAACCAGCGGATTAAAGAAAACAGGAGCTTCCGTTTCTTGAAACTTAGCTTTGAAAAAATTTAGGAAAGCGGTTTTAACCTGATGAGGGTTCGTAATCCAATTGCCATCAACAGTGATACCTTGTATTGATAGGTGTCGTCTCTTTTGTTTGAGGAGACCATGAAAGTACTTTGTGTTTTCGTCTCCCTCAACGTCCCATTTAACACGAGATTTTTGAAGAACGTCCATCTCTGAATATTTTTCAAGATCATTATACTCATGTAATAAATTGATTCGAGTGGCTCTATCCTCCTCTGAAGCTCTTCTTCCGTCTATTTTGATTTCAATCTCCTTTAACAAAATAGAGATTTCTTGTTTCCTGGAACGTTCATTGTGTTTTGTGTTTAGGTGCCACCCCTTAACACGTTGCTTCAGAGACTTCAGCTTAGAATGAAAGGAAGAATTTGGATCATTAGAGTAACCGGATTTGATAATGTTAATGCAAATATTACGATATTTAATCTATACAGTCTCGTTTGTTTTGATTGATGACAAACATGTAACTTGTAATACATAACGTAAAATGTACAAGTTACTTGTAATCACATTTGTCTCAACATACATTCAACACCTCTCGATGTCTCAAGTCCTCGTATGTTACAACACAGGTTCGTACGTGTTTGTTATGTGGCACTATGATCAAACCCATTAACAAATCATTTAGAATGTTTAAAATACGTTTAGAGTCACTAAGTATTTTAATAGGTTAACCATTCTATTTCGAACCTCATTTTACATCTTGCATTCACAAGTATTTTATACAAATACATCTTTTGTAAAATGTCTAACAAATATATACTTTTATTTGTACAAGTAAACTAATTATAATATTCATACAAGTACTAAAGTTTACTTACACTTGACAAAATATATATTATTTTGACAAGCACCTAACTAGATATTTTATTTTATAAAAGGCAATTAGACTTTTTATAAACTAGTTACATAATACATTTTACAAGTTTATTTTCATGAACATTTTAATCTAAATGAAAATATAATCTTATATCACTTCATGCATCATCATATCTTTAGAAGATTTGGTCAATATTTGGTTAGATTTGTAAGATCTTGAAAGATATTCTAAGATATCAAATCTAATAAATTATTATTTTTTAGATTACATTTTTGGCTATAAATAGAGCCCATTGTCTTCTCATTTCAACCATCCCTTCCAACACACATTCTTTATATCTTTCTTTCATCTTTTAGATCTATAGATAACCATGTAGTAACATACATTAATCACCGTTATCATCACATGATCATAATGCTTCTAACATTCATCTTTGTTGTAAGCATACTTTACATTTTGATCAACCAAGGAAAGCTTGGAGATCTAGTCATCCTCATTCACCAAAGCATATCAACATATGAAGATTCAAGATCTCTTGATATCCTCATTGATTGAAGACTTCTTATTTAAGAAGATCATTTAGATTAGTCATTCATATCCATTAGACATTTATGTCATGGATCATCATTGTAAACATCATTGCATCATCACAACACTTTCACCAAACTAGATTAGATGGTTTATGTGTTTGTACCATAAAACACAAGGTTTGTTATGTTGGGCCATAAAACATAGTGGGAGTGGTTGTACCCTTGAAAAGAACTCGACATCTAGCTTAGTGTCGGAAATATTGTATAAGCGATGTTAGGTTGGTTCTACCTCGAACTAGAACCCGGTATTTAGCTTTGTACGAAAAAGTGTAAGCGGCGATTGTAAGGTTTTCTCCGCACGAGAAGGGAGCTTGTTGATTTAGTGAAGTAACTCTCGAGTTGGGTACTCTGGGAGTGGAGTAGGCGGAGAGGAGATCGTGATCGAACCACTATAAATCCTCGTGTTCGGTTTAGGCTTTCCTTTATTTATCTCTTTACCTTTATAATTGCTTATGATGTGGTTTGATGATGATGCTTGTGTGACAACTTGGTTTACTATGCTTTATATTAGTCATAAACAATAATTGATACTTTCATATAATAACAAGCTTCATAAGTGATTTGATACAAAAGATCTAACGATTTTAAACAAGAACGTATTCACCCCCCCACGCTTTCACAATTGGTACGAGCCTCGTAGCTCTTATTTTCAAAACAAATGGTTTTAAAATGGAGCACGATCCATGTATCAAATTACCATTGAAGCGAAATATAATATGAAAATGTTTGCTAATTATACTTAGAAATTTTGTTGTTAAATGTTTAGATAAGTCACATTAGTAAAAATAATAAACAAAATATGTGTATTATATTTTTCTATCAAATCTAGTAAGTCCTACACTTTTTCGCCATGAGTAAGTACATTTTCAACTTTCTCGTGAAGACCACGGATTGGGCGGAACAAAAAAGGGCTCCTTGCTTGTAAACTTTGGTTCCTTGGTCCACTTAAGACGCTGTGCTTTTTCGCCAACTTAAAAATTCATAACTTATTAACCGTGAAGTCCGTAGGAGTCGAACCACCTATCATTTTAAAGGGAATTGAGTCTACTTTTATTTAAAAATACTCTCATGGCCTGAGTCAAATTTTAAATAGGTGAAATAGACCAAATACTACCGTATATCTAAGATATTAAGTTTCGCTTTAACATAAAAACTCAAATTTTTTGAATCAAGTAATTTAAGTTGATATTCTTGAAACTTGGATACAATTTCTTTTGAAACTAAATAATTTGGTAATATGTTTAAAGGAAACTAATTAAGCTTGATATACATCGTCATTCTTAAACGCAAAATGACGAAAAGTGTTTTTTGTTATGCTATGCTAAATGACCACTTGTTTATGTTGTTGGCATATATGTTGCTTGATTATTTTCAAATTGTTGTTTACACTTGTTTGTTTCCATAATATAATGTCAATCTTGCCATGTTATTTATTCGCTTGCTTGACGATTTCTTGTTTATGCACAATAGGACACTTGCTAGATTTTGTGCACTTAGTTGAAAAATTGTTTTACCATCACTTATAGACTTAGATCACTTCCTTTGCATAGGTTATACTAACATCTCTCATAACTTATGAAATGTCATGACTCGCTTAGCAATAAGTACTAAGTAAGTTAGTCAAGTACTTTGAAAAATAGAGGTTTTAAGAGAGTGTTTGGTACAAGGACAAAAACAATGTTGTATGATGTAATTTATTTGTTTTACTTTGTAGGATGATAATATGACTTAAAACAATGTTGTATGCTAACCGGTTTATGCGGTGGATAGCACAAGTGTGTTATCAATTTTACCCATTTTCACTTTTATGTGAAAATCGTTAGCCCTTGGTCAAAGTCTATGCTCCACTATGTTTGTATATGTGTTATCGACTTTTCCTAACTAGAAGTAATTAATGTCACATATTTTAAGCAAAATTTCGGGTTTGGAAACTCCCCGACACCTAAAAATGGGTCC
Source organism: Chrysanthemum lavandulifolium (assembly GCA_022545495.1). Taxonomy (NCBI): domain Eukaryota; kingdom Viridiplantae; phylum Streptophyta; class Magnoliopsida; order Asterales; family Asteraceae; genus Chrysanthemum; species Chrysanthemum lavandulifolium. Next base: position 110,105,032 of record CM040239.1, on the reverse strand, counting down.
GTGAACTTTTCTCGTGTCCACGGATCGACGGCACCAAAATGTTGGTACCGTCATTATGCATTTTGGTACCGCCATACCTGACAGACGGACCGGCGGCACCTATTTAAGGGTTCCGCCTGTGTAAAGAAATGGTGCCGTGGATCCTACAGGTAAGTTATTGAATTTTACTAAAACCCGCAATCTAATTTACCAAACTTCGTTTCTAGGATAGTTGTTAATACATATCTTTCATACCTCACTCAACACATCCTCAATGGATTAACTTAGGATGTTTGACATGATTTTAGACACTTCCATCTCATTAGAAACTACCATCTTTGTATGGATTAACATCAAATCCATGAATCCTTAGTTCCATAAATCGACACATTCAAGATGATCATTTCACACCTTCATTGTTACTTTTCCTCAAGCTTAGCATTTCTTAAAGCAAAGTCAAAATGACTAAATCCTTAACCTCAAATAAGCCATTTAAGAAAACCACTAGGATTAGCATTCGATCTTGTTGCTTCATTAGCTTGAGCTCTTCATCCTCAGACTCATTACCTCTCAACATCTCATCACCCATTCAAGATGTGAATTTTCTAAACTTGAGTACTCCAACTCCACCACCAAAATCACCCACCATCATCCAAAACAACTTCACTACCAAAGTCTCCAAAGCTTGTACCTATCAAACTTTGTGCAACACCACCAACATCTCCTCACCCGTTTGTGGATGACTTAGATGACTTACCTAGACTAATAAACCTGGACTCATTATTTGAAAAGATATCATACACAAGTCTAACATATGACTATAGATATTGTTTTGTATCTACATGTTTGCCTCACCTGGTTAACATGAAAATAATGTGTCATCCTCCAAGACGATAAGCATTTACATCGAGTCATAACTCACATGTATGCTAAAGAGTCTTGCTATCCTCGAGTGCAATCTAAGCTCCATAGTCTCAACAAGGTAGGATTGACAACTTAAGTATTTCATCCGAAATATTCAAGTATATGCGACTTACGATTGTAGTCATTAAAAGTCATATCCGAAAAATCAACACCCAAGTATTTTAACAACACATGTTAAAACACTAATCCTAAAATGAATCAAACACTTATCCAAAACAAACCACCCATCGTGCCACTTATCCTCTTTGACACCTACTATCCTCTTCCATCTTTTGGCACCATTAAGCGTGTTGCTCATGAACTTCCAAGAGCATCCTTTAAACCAAACATGCCCTTTCAAGATGAACCTATACCTCACCCCTAAGCTTCATAGACATGACCAAAACTTCAAGCACTTCACCCACTAGTTGTAGCAACCAATGAACCATAAGAATTAGTATCCGTATTTTTGTGTTCAACATCTATGGACAAATATTCAACCTAAGTACTCCCATAGCACAACAAACCCCTACATCACCACATCCTTATTTAGACACTAGAAGACCTACCACCTAGATCAACCAATCCACCATCCTTACCATCATTTGAATTCATTGAGTATATTGCTCAAAAATCCCTTGTGTCCAACACATGTACTGAATCAAATGCATGTTTGAACAAACTCAAACATCCTTTCCAACATATAAGGACTTAGATAATTCATTATGGCTAGAACCTCAACTATCAAATAAGCATGGTGCTCTTGGTAATTGTTGTCAATTTCCACTAGGTATAAGTAATACTACCTTCACAAATTATCAAAGTATTAGTAATACTGTCGTTAAACTTTGTGATAAATTTCGTTAAACCTCAAATCAACATTTTAACAACATATGTTAAAATGCAATCTCAAAGCCAACATCATACATCCCAAGCAACAATGACTTTTGAGGAGTATACATAAGAAACTCGAGTGAATTCCTCTTGTCATCATCTAGTGAAAGTAATCTTGAGACCAAGTTTATTTAGATGGGACTATCCGATTCAAACACTTTGGCTTCATATCTTCATTTAGGAAAACATGATGTTTTGAAGAACATTATGACTAAGATTCATGCATTAAGATTTCATCTTGTTAAAAGGATATTGTATATCCTATGCATCATTCTTGCGACATAAATAGTTGTGTTACAAGAGATTTCATTACACCTCATTGGCTAAATGATCTTGAAACAAACATCTCTGTGTTCTATGAACTAGCATATCCAATTCATCTTGTCATACTTGTTTTCATAAGCATGATAACTTTATCCCATGGGATAATCTCATTTGTTGAAAGATACTATTTGTATCTATTTCCTTTCAAGCATACATCATAACCTAACCTTGCTCAAACCGAGTGCACATCCAAGGTTAAAACTACACATCTTTAGAGCATACACAAGATCTATTGAAGTTGGTAACCTCACTTAGATTATTGTTAAATAAAATACCAAAGAGCTTTCTTGAGAACGTTCTTAGTTTAACATATTCTCTAGTCTTAGATGATCAATTCACATTTAAATTACACACTTCAACTCAACATAAAAGATGTCATTCATTAGATCATACAATCAATTGTGTAATTTGAACAACTTTAGATTCTAAACACAAGATTAAAACACATTGTTTATCAAACACACCATTGTTAAAAATCATGTGTATAACATGACGCCTTCATCACCTTAGTTATATTGCATATTAGTTGTGTCACATTAAGCCAAGTATTGGTAAACTATCATCTTTATACACTTTAAAAGGCAAAAGTAGGAGTTCCCATCTTTCTAACATTAGAATGACTCATTGGAGAACCTATTGCACTAGAAACTCAATTTGACCTAACGGTTGAATTGCTTCTCGGAGAGAAGTTGGGTATGTGGAATCACCCGTGAAAATGGTCGTGTTTAGCCTTAATTGAGCACCGCTAGTAGTAATCTCATATTCATTCTCCAACTTGAAAATTATGTTTTCCTATACTTGCCTAAAGTAAGTGTTAAAACATTGATAGTTTGCCTCGCCTTAGGAATACTAATCAAACAAGTAGTATATATGATTTTCTTTAAAACCACTTGCATTGCACTTACATATGTTGATTACATGTTCTTGTTTGATACGATAAGTTGATTTGATATTATCTTAGTGTTTGATAACTAGTCAAATGTGTAAACCTTAGTACGGTTTTATTTTTATAATGCTTGTATTCTTGTTTCATGCTACTAAACGTTTAAACCTAAACTTTATTTGCATAATACTTACTTTTGAATTATTTTTAGCATGATTAACATGTTAATATGCCATTTTGATACGTGATAATTTTGATACGATATATTTGTGTTTGAAAGCTATTAGTATGCATTCATTATATCTATGTGTAGTACGATCCAAATGATACATGCTCCAAATTGTTATGTCTTAAACATGGCTTGCATGAATCTTTCATCGTGTTTCTTTTGCTTGTTGTCACACTATTTGTTTGCTACGTGTGCACATATAATCTGTCAAAGTGCTTTTGGTATGACAAACTTTTAGAAGCCTTTTTATCTTACAAATTAATCACATAGATTATTGTATATCCAAGTATGCTTAAGTGTCTAAGTCTAACGACAAAACAATCTCATAATGAAATTTCTTGAATAAATTCGTATTCTTGCATAATATGATTGTTTTGATGCTATCTTGTGTGGTGATTTCTTGTCTACTAAGTGCAATGTGTTATTTTTGCTTATATAATATGTTATCATTTGATTTCTATCATGTTAACATCTTTTGTCACTAACAATTTTGTTTTGTAGGTTGATAACAAATTATTTGTTATCTCACTTGGTTCTAACTTTTATATGCTCATCTTGCATAATCCCCTTTATTACTACGTAGATTAGTACTATGCTTTATGGGACCCCTAAACTTGCATATAGTTTAAAAGCATATATAATTAAGTTCTAGAGGGTTGGCTTTGCATTTTGTCTTTCAACCGACCTCTTTCCAAATCTCATTTTTCTTCCGCTTTCAAAAATCACCTCCATCATTATTTAGTTATAACAATACTCTAATCCTCTTCACTTCCTATTAGGAAACCACATGCCTCATCATACGATCATCTCGTAGTAATCGAGAAGAGGTATGTGACTTTAAGGATGAAGTTCATCACTAAGCTCATCTCTTTCATTAACCCGAATAACCTCCTAAACATTTTGTTGTCATTCCTTATTTGATACACATTATGTTGGATGTCCACCAATTAAGGGGGAGAGAAATCCATTCACATAATTGTCTTTTTTCAAATTTTATGTCTCTTAGACTCTAAAATACCAACACATAGGCAAACACCACTTAGCTAAAACCGGTTCACGAAACCACAACTAGTTCAACCTTTTTAACCTTATATCACAAGTTTGCACCAATACCTCATCAAGTGAAAAACACATCATGTGTTTTACAAACTTCTTCATCTCCACAATCAACGAATCTAGGATTTTCCTTAACCTAACACGTTACAACTTCACTATCTAGAACACCATCATAGGATCTTATCATTTTCTCGCTTGACATATATCATGCATGTCATTGTCAGTGCAAACGATATATTAATCAAAACAGCCATTTCCAACACGTTTGTCCATTCAACTCTCACTTATATGATGTCATTATCATCCTCATATAGGTACCCATTATTAGTATTTTCCATATTGTCTTCACTTCTTTTCAAAGTGATAATCATCCATGTCGGTCAAAACCATGCTAATACTACATTTCCCATTGTCACCTAGAATAGGTCATTTTTATAATTCGTGTCAATCAATGAACGAATTTATCTTCATGTTATCACTTTTATATATTCTTAGATAAAACGCATTATTGATTACTCTTGTGTTGAAGCATATGAGAACTTGCTCAAAACAATAGGTTGTTAGCATCAATAAATCATTCAAATCATAACCCTTATGCATCATTGAAATGCAATGTCCATTCATATTTTTTTTTCTCTTAGCTTTGGTCACTTGACATGCCAAAAGGATTGCATGAGTCTATATTTTTTATATTTGCTATACATATGAGTTTCTAACTCCTTAATAGCTTCCTACCTAATCACCACCACCTTCCATCACCACTTTCACTAAATCATCACCACCATGGATTAGTGAAAACTTACTTTTGTAAATCTCGAGTCATCTACCATCACCACATGAATCCTAATAGTAAACCGACACCAACACTAGCACCACTAGTGGCACACCCGGTGGGAGACTTCATATCTTCTTTATAGGATTTATTTTGTAGGTTTTTATCAAATTATATTCTCACTTTTCTTATGATTGTAATTAGGATACTACACTTCATGATATCTTTGATTATATCATTTATCACATATATACATCTTATTTTTCCTTGTGAAAAAGATGAAATATATTGCACTAATGGTTTTCATTGTAGGTTCATCCTCATATACACTTGATTGTATATAATTTACTCATCTAAAGATGAAGTTTTCATAAATTATTTTATTTTAGGTGCTTCTTGACACCCTAGAACAAGGAGGAATGTCCTTTAAGCAGTCATATTGCATCGTCTATACACTTAGTTGTATATGACATATTTTTCTAAAGACAAAGCTTCTATTATACTAATATTTATTTTGAAGGTTCATCTTGACGCCCTAGAGCAAGGGGAGCTTTCGTCAAGAATTTACTGAATGCATCTTATATACACTTTGTTGTATATCACTTACTCGTCCAATGACGAATATAGTTTTGCACTAATATTTGTTTTGTAGGTTTTAATCATACCCCGACGCCTCAAACAAGGGGATCAACCGTCAAGGGGAGCATGCACTCTTTTTATCATCATTCTCACTTTTCAACAAGCATTTATGCTTCGATAAAAGTGGACAAAATAGGCTAACATTGCTATGTTTTTTTTTTTTTTTTTTTTCCATATATTTCTCATAATTTTGTTGCATAAAACTAACCTTGATGTAGGTTAAGCCTTTAATTTGATCCATGGATCCGCTACCTAACAAGGAATGGATTGAAGTAGACGATTTAACTTCACTAGCGATGATGCAAGCTCGCCTTTTTGGGGAGAAATGAAGTTAAACTCATGACACGCCCTTTTGTTTCGACAAAAGGGGAGAAGAGTGTAAACGGAGAAGGTAATGTAAAGGTAGTAAGGATGCAAGTAACTTTTACATTTTACTTTCTATTACATTTACATATCTTTGTCATCATCAAAAGGGGAGATTGTTAGTGCAAATATTACGATATTTAATCTATACAGCCTCGTTTGTTTTGATTGATGACAAACATGTAACTTGTAATACATAACGTAAAATGTACAAGTTACTTGTAATCACATTTGTCTTAACATACATTCAACACCTCTCGATGTCTCAAGTCCTCTTATGTTACAACATTGTGTTCGTACATGCTTGTTATGTGGCATTATGATCAAACCCATTAACAAATCATTTAGAATGTTTAAAATACGTTTAGAGTCACTAAGTATTTTAATAGATTAACCATTCTATTTCGAACCTCATTTTACATCTTGCATTCACAAGTATTTTATACAAATACATCTTTTGTAAAATGTCTAACAAATATATACTTTTATTTGTACAAGTAAACTAACTATAATATTCATACAAGTACTAAAGTTTACTTACACTTGACAAAATATATATTATTTTGACAAGCACCTAACTAGATATTTTATTTTATAAAAGGCAATTAGACTTTTATAAACTAGTTACATAATACATTTTACAAGTTTATTTTCATGAACATTTTAATCTAAATGAAAATATAATTTTACATCACTTCATGCATCATCATATCTTTAGAAGATTTGGTTAATATTTGGTTAGATTTGTAAGATCTTGAAAGATATTCTAAGATATCAAATCTAATAAATTATTATTTTTAGATTACATTTTGGCTATAAATAGAGCCCATTGTCTTCTCATTTCAACCATCCCTTCCAACACACATTCTTTATATCTTTCTTTCATCTTTTAGATCTATAGATAACCATGTAGTAACATACATTAATCACCCTTATCATCACATGATCATAATGCTTCTAACATTCATCTTTGTTGTAAGCATACTTTACATTTTGATCAACAAAGGAAAGCTTGGAGATCTAGTCATCCTCATTCACCAAAGCATATCAACATATGAAGATTCAAGATCTCTTGATATCCTCATTGATTGAAGACTTCTTATTTAAGAAGATCATTTAGATTAGTCATTCATATCCATTAGACATTTATGTCATGGATCATCATTGTAAACATCATTGCATCATTACAACACTTTCACCAAACTAGATTAGATGGTTTATGTGTTTGTACCATAAAACACAAGGTTTGTTATGTTGGGCCATAAAACATAGTGGGAGTGGTTGTATCCTTGAAAAGAACTCGACATCTAGCTTAGTGTCGGAAATATTGTATAAGCGATGTTAGGTTGGTTCTACTCGAACTAGAACCCGTATTTAGCTTTGTACCGAAAAAGTGTAAGTGACGATTGTAAGGTTTTCTCCGCCGAGAAGGGAGCTTGTTGATTTAGTGAAGTAACTCGAGTTGGGTACTGGGAGTGGAGTAGGCGGAGAGAGATCCGTGACCGAACCACTATAAATCCTCGTGTTCGGTTTGCGCTTTCCTTTCTTTATCTCTTTACCTTTATAATTGCTTATGATGTGGTTTGATGATGATGCTTGTGTGACAACTTGGTTTACTATGCTTTATATTAGTCATAAACAATAATTGATACTTTCATATAATAACAAGCTTCATAAGTGATTTGATACAAAAGATCTAACGATTTTAAACGGTAACGTATTCACCCCCCTCTACGTTTTCACAGATAACCTCATCCAAATCGTTTCGATGCAACCATGAGTGAAAAAATTTAAATGGGATGGGCCCATAATCCACTTTGTTAACATGAAACATAACTGGATTGTGGTCGGACCATAATCGGTCCAGAACAGTAACACGAGCATCCGGAATAGAATCTGAGATAGAATCTGAAATTAAGAACCGATCAAGCTTACTCATTTTTGTTCCCGCCTTATTCATCCACGTAAATAGACGGCCACCCAAAGGAAGGTTGACCAAATTAGAATTGTTAATGAATGTGTTAAATGAGTCTGCTTCATCCCTGGAAAACACTGATCCATATCTCTCTGATTCATCGCGAACTGCGTTTAGGTCTCCAAAAAGCATATAGTTACCATTATGATCATGCATGAAAGCATGTAACGTAGACTATAGCGTTGCTTTTGCTTCAGAATCTTGAGGCCCATACACGTTGATCATGTAATAGGTCTCGTCGTAATGTAACCATTTTCCTTGAACAATGATATATGAATCGTGACACCATATATTCTGTTTAGAGAAAGAGTTAGGATCCCATATAGAAATAAGACCTCCTGACATCCCTCTAGATAAACTACATGCATAGTCAAAGTTATAATTGCCCCACATGGGTTTGATACGAAACAGTTCTAGACGTGTCATCTTGGACTCTTGAATGCCTACAAAATGAATGTTATTCTTAAAGCAAAGCTCCTTTACCCATTCACGTTTCCCTCGATTCTTCGTGCCTCGGATGTTTAAATATAGCACATTCATTTATCCACAATAGCAACTCCAATTCTGTTGATTAAGCAAGAAATATTTTTGTTGCACCTTTTCACATCATATCCCAAGGATCCACCAACCTCTACTAACCTAGACATCTCATGAATGAGTGAGATGCCTCGAATGTCCTTTTTTCTGTATTTACTAAATGACGTGGAACACTTACTAGTATTTGTTGTGAACGATGAATGAGAGTGGCATGGGATTGATTGTTTCATGTGTTCAAAGCCCGGAGGGCAGCTGATATCCGATTCGTTGTTGGTGTTAGTTTCACCTTATCGGTTTCCTCCTCTTTGTTTGTTTTGCTTCTTGGTTCCCAAGGTTGTCCAGGTGATTACTTGTGTTGTCAAAAGAGGTTACTTGATCTATATCGAACTTAGCAGGGATATCAGCATCCATATCATCACGTTCCTTATCAACCGATTCCATTGATCGTACTTCCTCTTTTGATTCATCATCAGAAGCGACATACGATTGATCATCTTCTATATTAATACTCCAAGATGCTAATTCTTGTATTTGAACCTTGAAAGTATCCTCGTTAATTGTCACTGTTATCTCATCATAAATAAACTTTTGTTTCTTTGTAGAGATACAAACTCTACCGGTGCTCATAGAGGTTGAAGTATCATCCTCAAAGAACATAAATTTACCCACGGTACTTGCAACCTTTATATACGAAGCCGATCCCCATGCACAAAGTGGAAGCCCATTTATTTCAATCCAAATCATCCTTTCGTCTACAACAAAGTTCTTAGAAACGGTTTTAATACTTGTAAACATACTCTTCATGGTACCATTAGATTTGAAATTAGTGCATGCATTAGCGTTGGGAAATTGGATCCATACCCAAAATCCACCAACGTGGTGAATCTTGAGATTATCGAATCCTTCATTACGGCACACTCGATACATGCACCTCATTGTGTCCACCTCTTTAACTTTGACAAGAAGTACTTCAGTTGTATCTTCTACCTGGATAAGATCATGTTCCTTAAGAGTGATTCCAGTATCTTTTTCTGACTTTGAAGACTTAGCATTTAACGCATCACTGCCATTCACAACAGACGCAAAGGAAGGTTTTGCAACTGCCACATAAGGCTTAAATTTGAAAGAATGATTTGCTTGATTTTTGGGAATAGAGTTGGCGACAGAAGTTGGTTGCACAAAAGATGAAGCAATGTTGGGACGTTGAAAACGGGCAACAGCAACATAAACATGGTGGCTTCCTATCCATAAATTGGATAAAGATTTGACAAAAGTATCCGAATTGCTCACCCCTACATATCTAATGAATCCAAATCGCTTCCTAGTTTTGAATGTTTGTTCGAATGAAAGCATCAACAAGACGACCAAAGGTTCGTGATATCTTCCAAAGTCCTTTTGCATCAATATGATCGTGGAAGTTCGTAATATAAAACGTAGTAGATACCTTTTCGTGGATTGATGAAGATGGTCGATTTTCTCCTCCGGAAAGTGGTGTTTGCCAATTTTCCATATCCATCATTCATGCGGTGGCCATGATGAAAATTAGGGTTTGGGAATTGGGGGTTTTTGAAATGGAGAGAAATTGGTCGGATTTGTGATGAGATTGATTATGTAGTGTTGAAAGAAATATGTTCCAGTAGTGTTCCGGCAGGTGGAGGCTTTAATGTGGAGGTTTAATTGGTTGTTCTTCTCGGCAGTGGGGCTTATGCGGGGTTTCAGTGGGGCTTATGGAGGCTTTAATGTGGAGGCTTTAATGTGTGGGTTTCAGTGGTGGTGAGGTTTCATTGGTGGAGGGGTTCGATGGTGGGGGAGTTGAGGTGGATGGTAGCAGGTTCCGGCATGTTAGTGTTCGGTGCCCACTTTTAGACTATTACTTTTCTGGACCGATTTGATACACTTTTCATTTAACCTTTACTTTGATACCACATTATTATTTTGGGTCTTCAAAGCCTCGAGAACAGCTTTAATATAAACTGGGTTGTTTCATCTCCGATGACTTTCTAGTTGAGTTATTATACCGCATTTGGAAAACCAAACCGAACCAACTGGTTCAACCGTAAAGAATGTTCAATCGGAGTCGGAAACCGAATAAAAAACCGGTTCAATATCATTAGACGATATCCGGTTCGGTTTCCAAAACCTTATACGCGTATACACCCCGTACAAGTTGATGAACTAGATCGAGTAAGTCAAAGTCAAAAATCAAACGACACTTATCCAAGTCAAAATGTCAAATGGTGCAATTTTTGGGTGGCACCAACCTTATGTCAAAGTAGCATACGATATTTAACAGTTTGATGGTTTTACTGGTCATAATAAGTAAATAAGATCGAATGCAGCACTGCCAAAATAATGGCTATCGTAATCGAAGAACAATAAGGGTCAAATCAACAATCCCTCAAAAGTCTGTCAGTTCCCATTTTGGCATTTTCTAATAAAAAACGTTCTCAATTTCTCATGCATGCCTAATCAAATGAATTAAAACCACTATGTTAAACAAGCAGATTCTTCAAACAATGGGGTTCATAAAAGTAGCAGATCATATATTCTGAGTCATGGGGCCGGTTTCATTATGTCAAAACTAGCAGGTGTTATTGGCTCATGATCTCCGATACTTCTATGCGAAACTCTTCTAATTATGAAACGAATATTTTTATCACCTCAGCAGCTCGAACTCTAGTTCTTGCAATTTTCACCAGAATGTAAAAATGAGCTAGCTATGTTCAACAATAAGTGGCAATGTAAAGCAATTTTATCATTTTCACAAGGATTAGCTTGTAATTAAAATCAATAGTGCACAATGGTCCTTCAAAATCAACCATCCTCATACAACCTATTTCAAATATATCAACACCTACAGGCTACACATCCACATTCGCTTCAAATCTAACGAGGCTATCGGATTTATATATATTTTTTTTTATATATATATATTTGGTTATGGCAAGTCTATCGGATGCTACATCTTGTTATTCTTATTACTTTGGTTAGTTCATACAAAATATTCACTTAATTAAAACAAGGTGAAAACTCAAAATTAACCTATATAAAGCACACTTGATGATCAATTACCTTAAAGTAACAATCAATCGTTGCTGAAACCAAATCAATAATCAGCACGACGATAATACGTATAATTATCAGGTTTCTTCTCATCATTATCATATCTCAACCCTTCATCAATTGCAAGCCCAGCTACACCTCCCGTGATCCCACCCACACCCACGCCCGATGCCTCCCCTGACCCCACCTTTCCATTTCTTAAACCTTATTCCAACGGCGCACTAGGCCCTCCACCACCACCAACATAACTAAAATGTCGCTTCGTTGCCCGTGGAGGAGATGCAGCCACTGGGCGCGAATAATATCTTCCTGCTCCTCCTCCTGCTACTTGATGGTAGCCAGAATAGGGTACGGCATCCACAGGTAATGAAGCATACGACCCATACGGCGACAATGGTCCCATCGGACGGGGAATATTGTAATTAAACGGAACTTGAGGTGTATTTACCGTATTTTGATACTCATGCAAAACACGTTCACGTAAAACAAACTTTAACCTAATCTTCCCTTGCAAACGACCAGATGGACGTCTTAGATCAAAAGTACGAACCATGTTCGGGTTTTCAAGATCATGCAAGTCACCAACGGCGATACGTAAAGTTCCCACGAGTGGTTTGCAAGGTGTATATGGTTTTGCATGGCAAATTTCAAATGTCAGGATTGCGGACGGTGTTATGGGGAAGGTGAAACGTTCGTTCCAAACGGGTTTTGTGGAGTTTGAATCGTCTGATTTTGTTGCATGGCAGATTCTGGGGTTGAGCCAGAAAATGACATAGGGGTTGAGATTGCCTGTTCTCCAGTTGACGTTTTTGAGGTGTTTGGCTGAGATTATTGTGACTTCGAGTTCGAATCGTTTTACGGGGTGGCGGTTGCTGGTGGTGGCATTTGCCATTAGGAAGATTGAGGAAATAACCTAGCTACCAGAAAGCACCTTCAAAAAATTGTAACAACTTTTAACAAGATACGAAGGTAAAATACTACGATGATGATATTAGCTTCGTTGCCCACGATTTGTGGTTATGATTATTGTTGCCCTTATAACTAGTAACTGTCAACGTGGCTACGCGCGTGTCTCAAAATAAACATTCATTTTTCTATTTTATCATTCTCCAATTGAATCATACTAGCAGTGCACTGCAAGCGATGCACATGGCATGCACTACGAATAAAATTTACTACGATGAATATATTTTAATTTTATGTTTTCTTTACAACAACTCTATAAATTGTAAGAATTTTATATTTGAGTAATTTTAACAACGCCATTTTTAAGTCATGTGAGGCTCGCTTTTTATGCTCGTGTTTTAAGTGCTTGGGTTATTGAATTTTAATAACAATAACAAAATGGTACAATAACTTTTTTAGTTATTTATTATTTTTATTTTTTTGTAGATTTATGTTTTGATTGTAAATTTGAGTTATAACAGTTTCAACACCCAAAACCAAATTAACCCTTTAATGTTCATAGGGTCCAACGAAGGTTAGTCCAATAACACAACCTCAAAAAAATTTCTTGCATCCAAAACCAATACTTCTAAGCAACTGTCGATGTGATACTTTCGGATGATTGCAGGCCCAATCAAAAGTAGCCAAAGTCCAATAGAGCTTAATAAACCCAAGTCCAAATCCAATACCATTAACCCTAAACATATGCTACATAACACCACTTAATAAAACACACTTACCCTAATCTTAATCTATCACAAAAACCGCAGCACACACTTTCACAACAACACACGAAACAGATCTAGAAAAAGAATCTGAAACACTAATCAATCTTTATCTCCTTCTTGATCAAATACCTTGATATATGATGAGCACAAATGGGAAAGGTTCAAAGATCTTGATACAGGCAGTGTGTGTGTTTTCGATTCATTTTGTTTTGATGAAACCGAATCAAAAGAAGGATGAAACTTAATGGTTTTGTCCTCCTTTTAATTATTCGTACAAGAATAAAGAAGGTGTTAGCTCGATAAGATCCGTGATGAGATTGTTCAAAACACACAAGATCTATAAAGATCCGTATCACTTGGAACAACCGAGATCTAGTTATTATTCATTTGGTGATATATATAGGCTTTAATTGGTGACACATTAAAGTTTCTCACGTAGATGATGTATATGTTTTCGTAAGAAAGAATTGTGTGGTTTATATCCAGGAGATAGTCTTAAGACTAAAGGGGTGTTTTGTGAAGGGGTGTAATTTTATTTTGCATCCGCCACTCTCACCGGACAAGTAGCCGGAACAGTAGCCGGAATCATATTTATTGCCGGAAATAATGGAGTATAGATTTGTACATTTTGTATTAATTGGTGATGAGGTGTATTAATTGTTTGGTCAAGTTGTGTATTATATGTAGTTTGATTTGTATTTTATTTGTGCTTTAAGTATTGTAACTAATGCTTTGTAACTTGTAAGTCTGAATTTTTGGGCTTTAATGTGTTGTACATCATGCTTTAACACTTTCAAGTCTGAAAAGTCTGAAAATTAATTAGGAGAGAGAGTGGTTTATGTATTATAAGTAGTATAGATATTTAGCTGAGTTTTAAGGATAAAAGAATCAGATTTAAGTTATTCGTAGTAGGGGTGAGCATCGGGTCAAACCCGACCCGACCCGACAAAAACTGACCCGAACCGAAAACCGAAAAAGAAAAGAAACTCAAACTGAAAACCGAACCGAAAAATATATATCAAAACCGAAACCGAACCGAATAACTCGGTTCGGGTCGTTTTCTGTTTCACGAAAAACCGACAAAATTGAATCGACCGAAACAGATAAAACCGAAATAAATATACAAAACCGAAACCGAATCCAAAAAAATCGGTTCGGTTCGGTTCGGTCCGGTTTCGGTCGGTTTGTCGGTTCGGGTCGGTTTTCGGGTGGATTTGCTCAGCCCTAATTCGTAGAGCATGTGCAATGCAAAGCTTTTTCAAAAGCTTTTTACTATTTTGAAAAGTCTTTGAATGGTTTTTTTGCATTGCATAATAGAGTTTTTACAATGATTTTTTAAAAAGACTTGTAATTTTTCAACCGTTTGAAGCATTATATTACCACAACTTTATTTTTTATTTTTATTTTTTAATCAATTTATGTTATTCAACTTCTTATACAATGTTATCTTCTCTTTCCTAAAAACTTTTGTGAAAAGCTTTACCTATTAAAGTGTTATAAAGCAATATTATCATTAAAAAAAAAACTAATAAAATTGATGACAATAAATGCTAAAAAGCCATAGAGAAGTTTGAGCACTCAGGATGCTTTTAGTTTAATTTTTTTTTGGAGAATTGGAGTTTATAAATGATCCCGGCCCGTCATAGTAATTGAAAGAAAAAAAGAAAGAGCACATATGGTATGTAAAGCGCGGCTTTGAAAACCGGTATTAGTTAACGCATTATCAGTGTCGTCTCTGAGTTTATAAAGGCTTTATGCAAAATTTAGTTTAAAGATAAAAATTGGGCCTAAACAGAAAGTAAATAATTTAAAAAAAATAAATGAGAAATAATCGTTTTCAAAGTGCTACGGTTAACATTTTCAATGAAACACTTTAAATCAAATACATGAAGTCATTTTTATAGAATATATATACATATGATATAAAAAATTTAAGGCATTTAGAATGAGGAGGCCATGTGCGACAGCACACCTCGCACACCTTCATATACGGCTCTGCGCATTATCTCTACTACTTATAAATGGTAGATCTCATTTTTTGAAACTTAAATCTTGAAATTTAAATTAATGTAGTTTTATTTGCCTAACTTGCTTCTAAGTATCCTTTAAACTTGTCAATTTTTAAAAATTTGGCAACTTAAATTATGTCTTTTCTTGATCAATTCTAAACTTCACAACTTTTTAAAACACATACTATATTAATTTTAGAGTAAACTACACCGTTCGTCTTGTGGTTTGCGTTGAACGAAGAGTTTTGTCCTTTGACAAAAAAAATGCACCATCCGTCCCTAAGTGCAAAACGTTATGTATCGTTAGTCCTTCACTTTAACATACATATCTAACACCCGTTAAGTCTCCCCATGTGATATCCACGTGAGGATATTTTGGTCTTTTTACCACCTAACATCATCTTCTTCTACATCCATCAATCCATCTTCATACCCATTCTAAACAAACACACTAACACCAGTCACCACCACCATTATCACCATAACCCATCACCAAACGGAAAATCCATTTCAAGTCCTATTTTCATCCACTACACTCAATATCGCCATCCACCCACTCAAAACATAAATATAAACTAGAAAACACAAACTTAAGATCACTCAATGCCTTTATTATATTTAATTTGTTTTTCTATTAAATTATCTTATAAACACTAAAAACAATAATCAATACGGAGTAACAAAATTGCTCAAAATTCTTGCTACTTAATGTTTAACGAGGATAACAACTTCAAATAAAATAAATAACTTCAATCCAAATTAGATCAAATCAAAACCACCTAATTCACACATCATATACCACCATCATAATCTATAGAATCCCCATCATAGCCTACAATAAAACCATATACCACCAGTCCACCATCACTTTAAATTCGAAATCATTTTCAATAAAAAATACTTCACAGCAACAATGATATATCAAAATTTGACAATCTGTTCAAAAACCCTCACCTTCACCACTCACTACTAATCTTCATTATAAATATTCACCACTTCCACCACCACCTTCGAACATCAACCTCGCCATCCGCCATCAACCTGCACTGCCGCGCTCCACCGCCACACTTGAACAGATATGCACCTTCACGGTGGTCTCGTGATTCACTAGCCGCCTCACAACCACCACATGTCCGGATTGCACGAGGTCTTTTTTTATTTTCTAAATCTTTTTTGTTCATAATTTGAGGTTTGATGTGTATTGTTGTTTCCAGATTTTTGGTTTATGTGTTATGATTTATTGTTTGGTTTTAATTTATGATGATAAACATTTAAATATCATTGGGTGAATATTTGCATGAATGGATATTTGAAAAAATGATAAGAAAATAAAATGATAAATTTATAGTTATTTGATAAAGAATATAACAAGGAACGGATGATGTTTTTGTATAAATATGTTATATTTTTTTCAAATAATTATAAATTGGGTGATTTTGATTCGATTTAATTTGATTAAAGCTATATATATTCTTGATTGGGTGGATGAAAATGGGATTTGAAAATGGATTTTGTGTTTGGGTGGATGAAGATGGCTTGATGGAGGAAGAAGAGGACGGTGTTAAAAAAAAGGTGATAAAAAGACCAAACTACCCTCACGTGGATATCACATGAGGAGACCTTAACAAGTGTTAGATATGCCCGTTAAAGTGAAGGACCAACGATACATAACGTTTTGCACTTAAGGACGGATGGTGCATTTTTTTGGTCAAAGGACGAAAGGTCAATGCAAACCACAAGGACGAATGGTGTAGTTTGCTCTTAATTTTAAAAAACACATGCTTTTGCATTATAGGCTGAACCAGAATCACGATTTCGCAAGTATAATTATTTGCCGTTATACGTTGTCGCTTTACGCGAGTATTCCTCCAGTGATAGTTAATTGAGTTTAATTAAAATAGTAAACTCAATAAAACTATATCTATATCTATACTACTTTATAATACATTTGAGACATGCTATTAATAAAAGACTTAAAAATTCAGATTCAACACTCACTTATAATGGAAATACTTGTATTAATTTTGCTATTAAGTAAATACAAAGTGTAGGTTCCAAATAAGGATAAACTAACACAAGATTCTAGAGAGATAGAGAGTTTGAGAGAGAAAGAGATGAGAGGAATCATAAGAACATAATATGAAAGAGTAACTTGCATAATGAAACCAACCAATCTCTAAATGAGTTTTACAAGAGTATATATAGTCATAGAACTAGGGCAACACACCTAGTGGGCTTTCTAGATAGTTCTAAGGCTTATGGGCTTACTATATAATCCTTAAGAATAATTACAAACATATAAGCCTATAATAAATAAATAACCTATTACATAAAATTAATGGCCGAAACTTTATATTGATTACACGTAATCCCAACAATCTCCCCCTTAGGGTTGGTCATCCGGTCATCATAGGTTGTTTGGCGCCTTTTGATCTTTGGCGCTCTTAATGGTGAAGTATTTAAAACTTTACTTTGTTATTTGTTCTTGTTGTTGTGATCAAATAATGTTGTTGTTTGCCTTTCATCAACGCCTTTGTTCTTTGGTGCTTTACGCCTTTTACAACATGCTCGTGTTTCGGTGAAGTTTGTGACTCATACATGTGTAGTTCTCATTCTTTATCTTTGATCTTTGTCTCTTTACTTTGTAGACTCTTTGACTTTGAAGTAGAATCTTTCTTGAATTTTGATCTTTGATGAGAACTTTCTTTATGATGTTGCTATGAGCGTGTGAAAATGGAGTTGATGATAATTGTTAATACAAATAAGCCGTAAAAAACGTTTATTTATATTTTACGATCTTCTAATGTTTTGTCGATAACAAACGTAAAATCATTTTAACGAAACAAATAAAATACATAAATAGTTTGAGCCAATAGTTTTCTAACACACTTACGTTTTCACATAAAACATTAAAACAAGTATAAGTGATTTTATGATTTAGTAATACATATGTACAACAACTAGTGTTTACATATTGGGCAAATATATACATAACTAGTATGTATTATAAATGGGTAAGAACTACAACCCATGGTATTGACCCATACCCATTTGACTAGGTGCATTGCACTCATTAGATACATTGTATCTAAATAAATACCCATGGATCAACCCATAACCCATGACCCATGCCCATGACCCACAACCAAAATACACATGGGCAAAGAGGAGCGTCCTACGGATCCCTAGCATTGCACTAGACGGATCCCTTGAAGGTGGGATCCGTGGAACAGTAGACATTTTCTCTCTATAAATAGTGAGCCATTTCTTCATTGTTTCTAACCCCTTTCTCACATACTTTCTCCCTGAGTTAAAAACTCTAACCCCGGATACAAGTGATCTATGTATGTAGTTTTGTTTTGTGTGATTCTCTAGGTTCCTCTTAAAGGCGAGATCACCACCTTTGAAGTCAGCAAGCTCAAGTCCATGAGTTGCCATGCTTCCTCATCATCAAGACTACGAAGTTATCTTGTTGATGGTTCTTTCTCTAAGAAGTGTAGTGTTGAAGACATTAGTGAAAGATGTCTCAAGTGTCAAGATCGAAGACATTAATGAAGGGTGTCGATCGTCCGTGTTGTAGGCATTAGTGAAGGGTGCCTAGAAGTCAAGTCACAAGACATCGTGAAGGGTGTATTGAAGATCTAGTCAAAGGCATTAGTGAAAGGTGCCTAAGATGTACATTCGATATGGTGTGTTTCATGTACAAGATAGATTAGTATTCGATCCAAGGATATTGATATCCTTGATGATGTTGTAATAAGGAGTTGGTCTCCTTTGCGATTAGGTGTTGTAGTGTTGGGTAGTAGTTCCTCCATTGTAATGGAACTCGTATTTAGCCTAGTACCGGATAAAGGGTAGACGACGTTGTGGTAGGTGTGGTTCACCTTGGTGTAAAGAACCTGTGGTTAGCCTAGTACCGAAAAAGAATAGGCAACATTGAAGGTTTCTCCACCATAAGGAGTCGGTGTTGTGTAGTGTTTACGAACTCGAGTAGGTGTCTCGGGAGTGGAGTAGGGCAAGAAGGTGTCCTTGTAGCCGAACCACTATAAATACTGCGTTGTGGTTTTGCGCTCTTACTCTTTATCTTTTCATTACATACTTATATTTCTATATGTTTGTTTATCAACATCCAACACACATCCAAGTAGATTGACATAAGTCATTCTAAATAGTTTAAAACAAAGTTTTAATTGGTAAAACTATTCAACCCCCTTCTACTTTTCCACAATTGGTATCAGAGCTTCATTACCAAGTTTCTTAAAGTATATTGTACTTTAAAAACTTGATACGATCCATGGTTAATTGAAAACTACAAAGAAAGTTTTTCATAAAAACAAACACAATGTCTTTTAAAAAATCTTTGTTTGGATGTTGATTTGATGACAACATTTTTCTTATTATTTATTCTTCATTTAATTGCACTAATCCCCTTTGTCATGTTGCTTAGTCAAAGCTCATACCTACCAAGCCATAGGAATCGCTTGGTAACAAGAATACCTTCCTAAGAAGGTATCTTAAACACAAAGGAGCCGGAATTGTCTCATCGACATTGTTGTGTCATTTGTAAAGACATTCCTAAGTGCATTAGAGGTATGACTTTCTACTTATCTCTAAATGACATTAGCTTGATAAATAAGTATGCTTACATAGGTGTTTATATGATTATCTTTTATGCATATACATGTATTACATGTAGCTTCATTAGAAGCCTTTCTCACATACGTGTTACTTTTTCGTCTAAAGTCATGGTTTATAAAACTTCTGTTTTATTTCATTTAATCAAAAAATCATATCCTTCTAATAATAAAACAAAAACACAAATCTCAAAAATTCCTCCTTCCCCATAAATAAACCATCCGTCGTCCACTCTATCAAATCCCCACTTTTTCGAATCTTCCACTTTAAAAAATTACCTCTCATTCAAAACTTCATCTTCCTCTTCATCTCATCTCATCTCAAACCAAAACCAAGAAGGTTCATTATCAACATGGTTTACATCGCTCTCGTGCTCATCTCCTTAACACTCATCGCTCTTGTGTTCCCTATAATGAAGTTCTCATACGGAGACATTTACTTTGTGTTGTTAATATACATTGGAGTTATATACCCAATACTTTGTATCATTCTTAGCATTGAAATGAAGTATTACTAATATTCTAGTTTATCTAGTTTATTATCTTAACGTGTCTCTTTCATTTTCTTTTATTTATATCTTCTCGTGATACATTAGAAACCATTAATGCATGCTAAAAGAAAATGTAGGCTAATACACATATCTTGGTATAAAACTATAAAAATATGTTTTATCAAAATCGTCATTATTATAGATCCACGGATCCTCAGAGGTATACTAGCCGGATCCCTTATGAAGGAACCATCATACGGATAATAGATTTTCCATGCAAAATAAAAACCACTTTCTTCCTAAAAGAAATGTTCTACTAGAATGTCAAACATTAAGTGAGTTAAATGTCATTGTTAATAAACGTCTTGTAAAAACGTTAGGTAATCATTATTTTACCCGTAATATGTCACTCTCTTTCCTAT
This sequence comes from Chrysanthemum lavandulifolium, assembly GCA_022545495.1. Lineage (NCBI taxonomy): Eukaryota > Viridiplantae > Streptophyta > Magnoliopsida > Asterales > Asteraceae > Chrysanthemum > Chrysanthemum lavandulifolium. The sequence goes on along the minus strand of CM040239.1, from coordinate 110,084,186 downwards.
AGGTATCGCTATGTCGCATGAATATGAGTTTGATTTTTCACCACTAGCGTCTACACTCCTAACATCTCCCTCGAGCCCAACACACCCGCAATCATGTCTCGTGGGTTCAATAATCTCAAACCCGTCACTTCCACGAAGGACGTATTGTCGACACCCTCTACATTCGAAGAAGGTATCAATACTTCCTTCCGAGCCATAGGACTAGAATGTCTTCTCGAAATTAACGAGAAAATATGTCCAAGGTTTATATTGGAATTCTTCCGTCAAGTTGAACTCGTTCGTAACGAGGATCGCTCTCTATCTCTTTGGTTTTGGATCAAAAACCAAAAGTTTGTTTTAACCCTTGGGCAATTTGCTCACTTCCTCCGGATTCCAAATCATGGACAATGTACCTTCACTGAAGATTGGTCTCTTGATTCTCTCTACAACTTTCGTGAAGAAAATAGTCTGTTGGATCGATGTACTCTAACCAAACTAACTTAAATAGCTTGTTAAGGTTTAATAACTTCGGATAAATCCTAAGTTATTAACAGAGAAACACTGAGCAAACTCTATTAAGTATGCGGAATTTACTTAACAAAGCTAAGAAGTATAACTTTAACTATGAACGATTTTATTAATAACTCTAACTCGCTTATTATGCGGATCTTTAACAACTCTAATAATATCGATCTTCTCTAAAACTCTAATAAAATCACGACGATTATGCCAATCTAGGGTCCTTTATAGGCTCAAGGATACCTTAGTCGGTTTACAATATGTATCCTTGTACGCCAAGTAATCTAACATAGAATATTCTAGAATTACAAGACTTTCTATAAACGAATAAAACAGTTCTTTGATCTTGCAAGATTTTGACCTCAGATGCAAGACTTTGACTTTATCATTAAGCAAGATTGACTCTTTGATTTTTCCAAGACTTTGTAGTTTTACAAGACTTTATCTTTCTCAGAACACTCTGTTAATCTTCAAGACTTTCATATCTCAACAATCCTCCCTTAACTTGAATTCTACTTGATCGACTTCAAGTTCCTTTGTAAATTTATCTTTATCGGTGCATCTTTGAGAACAGATTGTCTTTGTCTTGGATTGTATCTTTGTAGATTTTATGCATAGTCAAAGTATCTTTAGAAATATTCTTTACAAAGATCATCTAGCAAGCTCCATCTTTTCAAAGAACACAAAGAACATATGACAATTTGTACATTAATTCGCTTTAAGTTACAAACTATTCTCATCACTTCCTGTGTGTTAACTCCTATGAGAGTGAATCATTGAAAATTTAATGGATTTAGATCTCTTTACCAAAGCCATTAACTCGAGTAGCCAAATGTTTTGTGTAAGACCATGGTACATTGATAACCATATGATTTTAGCAAATCATCAACTATCAACAGATTTGATTTGTCTTTACCAAAAGTCGCAGACCTTCGGACTAGTTAGTTCTTTCATCATGGTGAACTAATTACCATATAATGGTTTTTCCACGCCTTTACCACAAGCCATTTTCATGGGCTAGCCAACTCTTCACAATATCGATATGGTGAGTTGATTACCATCCAACTTATTAGCAAGTTGTCAACTAAAACTAATTTAATATATCTTTACCGAGCCGTTTGCTCATGGATTAGTCAATCCTTTTGTAACCATGGTGGATTGATAACCTATTGATGTTATCATCTCAAAACCATTTATTCAACTTTTGTTTCAAAATTATTTGTTACTTAACAAAAGTTTTCTTCAAAATCACTTAATCGTTAAAGCGCAAGCAAGACTTTGATTAAAGTAATTGTTTGATCAAGAAGATTTGAATAAAGTATCGATTTATCAAAATAATTTATTCAATTAAGTCTCATACCGCTTATTCATTATCTTCTCGCAATAGTAGTCCAGCTTGATAAATAAATTGATGACCATACAAGCAATTTCATTGTCCTCTTCAACCTCCATTCCATGCTCTAGCATCCTCCTCATAAGATCGACCGTAAAAGGATATCTTCTATCAAAGAAACATATGAATCATTGTGCCATTTTCCAACTCTAGAACATGAACTCCAGATTCTTCAAAAATCTCCAAAGAAACAATTTCCACCTCTCTTGATTTTTCCAAATTTCATCACTACTGCTCATCATTTCCCATGCAAATGGAGATCTCCCAAGAAACTAAACCAATTCCTTCTAAAGGATGATGTTCAAAATACTCTTCACCACATGATATAAATAGAATAGATCCACCTATCTATGATATGCAATAAATCCCATAATCTATTGAACACTCAAGCTTTCATCTTCTATGAAACATCGATAGCTTCCTTCTTTAGATTCCACAACTTCAAAAGTAGTAATCGAGATCCGCTCATCTTCATGTCAACATCTTCTCCGAATATTCAAAGTCTACTATTCCGAGATAATTTCTTAATTCATCCTTAGTTTCGATCTTAACTCAACTTTTTTTCTTTGAAAACTGCTTATCTTCAACATCGCTTTTCCTTTTCTTTTAAACTTTTCTTTTCTTTCTCTTCACCAAGTAGCTTCATCTTTATAATCTTTAATACTTGCAACATCCTTCTTATAAGCTTCTCGTCTCAAAGATCATATAATCTTTTCATATCAACATGCTTCACTCCGCAATCCTTTATATCCTCGACTTTTCAAATAAGCCATCATTGCATTCCTTTCTTTAGCAAGATTTGGTTTTCTAGGCATAAATGAAACAGAACAGTGACTCTAAATGTTCACTAGCTTCAACATTCAATTCCTCATGCAACTTTAGTTGCTTCTATTCTCGAGCTTCTTCACTTCCTTATCTTCTATCTTTAGCATTTATTTCTCTTGAATCTTTCTAGCCGCTTGTTCATTCAAAGCATCTTGAGCAATTTCTAATGCTAAAGTTGGTTTCTTCTTCTTAACTTCTACCAAAACACCTTTTCCTTTATCCTTAGGATCAATAGCAGTTGAGAAACTCTTGATTGTTCCTCTCTGCACTCGAATAGTAACAACCTTGGTTTTGATAAACCGTGCAAAATAGTTGCAATAAATTCATCATCACTAGCAAGATGTACTCTTTGAGGTGTATCACTTCTTCCGTATAGCGCTTGTTGAGGACCACTTGTTCTTCATGTGGAATAGTTGAAGGACCGCCTCCTATTCAAAATCTAATACCCTTGGTGTAACCAACTCTTGTCTCATGAGTACCAAGGAAAGAAGTATTTTGTTGTTCAAGACCTTGATCTTTTACCTTCTTCTTGACTTTCAATAACGACATGTTTTTCAAGACCTTGAGGTTCTTTATCCTTAACATCTTCTTTCAAATTCTTTTCTTCTAAATTCCTCCCAATTCATGTAAGATGGTTTAGGAACCTTTTGCCTTTGTTTTTCTTTCTTAAATTGCCTTCTGCTATTGTGTTCTTCCTTAACCCATAAGTTTATAACGCTTGATAAAAGGCGCAACAAAATTCTTCAACCTTTATACTTGAGCATCAACCTCTTAACTGCTTTGCTTGAGCCTCGTTAGTCTTCTTCAACTTGACCAACCCCTTGTCAAAACATAATTATCCAACGTTAACCCTTCAGTGAAATAGTATGGAAGCATCTCCTTAAACCGTGAATGCGCCTCGGTTGAGAATCGAATGTATTGTTGTGGAGATGGAGAAGTGAACCCGCAACTCTTCTTGAACTTCAATACTTGGGAAGCGTGACTTGAGTTGCAGATTTTCGAGATGCAAGACTCGAGAACCAAGATTGCAGATGCAAGATTTGCGGTGTAAAGACCTTCACTTGCTTCATCATCTTCAAGATCGCTCTAATACTTGAACAACTTCCATCATGGAAGTAGTTAAAGGAGTATTCGGACCTCCTATAGATCACTTCTTCTCGCCATAAAGGTAAAAATTTTGCTTGTTGTACAACAATGGAAGTAAATCAGAGGCTTTGGTACATCGCCAGTTGTTTGTTCGTAAAACTTGAATAAACTCGATACATTAACCATTTTGATCCATGATTGATGCGAAAGCATGCCATCTAGAATCACTTTGAAAAATTGAAATACGATCCGAGCTAATCCCACCATAGCGGATGCTATATTTGATCCAAATTGCTCCCATGAAGTACTTTAGCACTAATACAATGTAGCAACACATGTATTAAAACTTCCATTGAGGACAAAATAGTTGTTTCGAAAGTTTGTTCATTAAAGACCCTTCATAACCAAGATGCCCAAAAGTTTCCCAAATCAACCCTTAGCAAAACGAATAGCCCTTCTTCATCATTAAACAATAAGTCTTCTAATAGAGGCTTCAAGAATCTTCACAGTTCTTCCAACAATCTGAGCCCTAATATAAAATTCATCATTCTCCATATTATCCTTGCAGAGCTCCAAAATTCTTGAATCCAAGGTTCAATGATATCCGGCCCACTAAAAGAGCATAACTAATGGCACCCAAAGGAGATAATCAATAATATCATGAAAACCTCATTATCTTCATCTTATCTAAATTCGCCACCATATTGTGCTTTGAAACAAAGAGGGACGATTCGCCATGATCGAGTATGTAAGCAATAAGAGATAGAATCGAATAATAAAGAGATGATGAAAGAATTATGGAAAGATATGATAATATCAAGATGAGAGGAAAATCGGAGAGTAGTTATTTATAGGTGAGATTTGAAAAATCACAACCCATAATAACAAAGTTACCGTTAGTTGAATTACCCTCAATATTACCGTTGGAACAAGATTAATAAGACAAACAAGATTTCCACGTGCAAAAGATTTTCCCAAGCAAGACTTTCATAAAAAAAAGATTTTCCAAAATCCTCTATAGAAGCTAAGTAAATATCCTCCCCTCAAACAATACACATGACTATACTAATACTAATAGTCCTCCCCTTAAATATAGCTCAATAGTTAATCATGCCAATACTTACCACCAAGTGATTAAATCTTGAAACATCAAAGCCTTTGGTGAGTAAGTCAGCTACATTATCATCCGTGTGAATCCTTGACCACATTAATGAGCCTCGTGCTCATAGCAATCTCGATAAAGTGATGCCTAATTTGAATGTGCTTGGTCTTAGAATGATAGACTGATTCTTCACAATACGTATAGTGCTCTCATTATCAATATTGATAGGAGTATTCTTGAAGTTGAACCTCAGTAACACCCCAAAATCACAATGTGACAATGGAAGACTATTTGGGTATTACTTAGAGGATCACAATCATAAGTTATAGAAAACGACTCTAAAGAGACTTTTAATAAAAGGTAGTTACCATTTCATAGAACTCTGTTTTGGAAACACAAAAGGAATACCACATGTTTTGAAGTTACACAAAGATAGTTTAAACGCTTACTTAAATGATAACTTTAATTGAAAACAACACCACTTCAAGCGTCCCATGACGCCCACTCCACGCCTTCATGATATTCTAATTTGTACCGAGATGAACATGCTTAAAAAGTCAACAAAAGTCGAGTGATATTCATAGGTTTAAATAAATGGTTGAACACAAGTAAGAGATGATAATTGCTTCAATACAATCACCATGGAAAACATAGATTATTGTTATGCGATGCTCATGACACCAAACTAATCGCATACACCTAACCACCGGTGTAAGTAATAATATTGCCCTCGGAGATGGAATTGACAATTCCATAGTTAACCAAATATAGTGCTACCTTGTTATTTCCGATAACCGAGTCGGGTCGTTAATTCCCATAGTACTATCCACAATATTCGCTCACTAGCAAGTGATTAATGGTTCATGATGTAAGGGACTTATAGCGTGCAACTTAGGCTATAATAATAATGATCGTGCAAGCATACAGCTTTAAGAAAAGACTTGTGTTCTAGTTTATAGCATGCATCTCTCATGGGTTTGAAAGAAATAAGTAAAGGCGAGGCTATGAACTCACCTTAGCAAATGGTATCCGAGTAGTGTAAAGTCAAGTAGTATGAGCACGTAGTAACCGCCACGCGACCTATAATTAGTATGGCAAGTCTTAGTTTATTGTTTTATCCATGATTTAATGTATTGGAAACGGTTGAAGTATTTTCAAGAGTTTGTGTTTATTGTTGCTTGTGTGGCAATGGTTAAGTTTAAATAAGTTTCGAAATGCTTGTAAGTTTTGGTCCTTGGAAAAATGCTTATGTATATAATTATATGAAAATAGTCATGACGAATAAGTCCTTGGTTTGAAAACAACCGAATTACTAAGTATGTAAAGATAATTACAAGTAAAGTGTGTGTGGTGTTTATACATCGTCGGTACATAATAAATATTTACGTCAAGTATTTATAATATAAGTGTTTATGTTCTACTATAAGTATTTATAAGTGTATGTATACTATATTAAACTATTGGGTGATGTGTTAGAAAAAGGTTTATGTTATATTTCATATAGTTAATATCCTTTTATCTAGTTTTTGTACTTTTAGTCGATTTATGAAAATAAACCATGTATAGAGTTTTAACAAAATCGGGCATGACCTAATCGTAAATATAAATTTTCCCTTATGCAAATTGTCGCAAAATATTTCATGTCAATATACTTTATATATTAGTTAACTAGGTTTAGTATGAACTTTTATTGAGAAGACATTAACTAGTTCCTAAAAGTCTAAGTACTAAAAGTGTAATTTTGTCAAAAGAGTTTAATAGGAAAAGAAAAGGAGGAGCCAAAAGTCGCTACTGGTTTGAACCCGAGACCACGCCACATTGTCAACGCCCCAACCAAAGGACTAGCTCCACTTTGGTGCTAGCTTTCTCCCACAAGGACTTATAAGGCATGTTTAGGCTGCATTTTCTTTAGTACAACATACATGGAGTGCATGCATGCGTGTGTTTGAGATTTGTTTCGCTTTCGGCTTGTCGGGTGAAAACACAAGTCCAGGTGAGCCATTTAACATTATTCCAAAGATGTGTCAATACTCAAGTTAGCTTTAGGTTTATAGTTACTTAGTTATTTGTTTTAGTCCAAAGAAAACTCCATTTAAACCAGTAAATGAATGTGTGTGTGTCGAGTAAACAAACAATTAAGCACTAGCTTATTTTCTTTTGAGATGTTCACAAATATTAAGCAAGTTTCAAGATTACCACACAAGCTCGAAACACAAGTTCCTACTCATATGTGTTTATATTGTCGAGTAGTATACAAGAACATGTTTTATTTTTATTTTCAAACTTGAACATATTAGTAGTATGTCATGAAATATCAAATGTACATATTTAAGCTTATGTGTAAGATTAGTTTAAGAAGGAGACCTTACAATGATTTGAGTGAGGTTCGAACAAGAAAGAGACCAAGGACAATCTTTATAACCCAAACTTGCTTCCAAGCTTCTAGCTTATTTCCAAAACTTTTTACCCAATCTTCCAAGACCAATCTTTGAATACACTTAGAGGTTTTGGTGAAATTTTGCAAGTGAAATGTGTAATGAGACTTGTGGCTCGTTGGGTTTTTAAGAAGGAAAGGAGAAGGACTTTTGGTTAATGACCAAGAGTTTATGTGAGCCTTGATACATGCAATTTGATTACACTTGAACCTAGGATGTATAAAGGGAAAAACAAGCAAAGGGGTTGTGGTATTGGGGTGGTATACTGAGCCAAGGACAAGGGAAGAAAAATGTGTCATAATGCATTGTTACATGTTGGGTAATATGTACTACTCAAGCTTGTTTAAAAGTCAATGTGTTTGCAAAATTTTGAAGAGATGTGTGTATTGTGTAGGTGTGTTCGGTTACAAGGAAGAAAAGAAAGGATCTCATTTAGGTCCAATAGTCTAGTGATTAACAAGGTGTATGGATATTATATGTTATTAATTAGTTCATAATGTGTAAAGTAGCATTTTCACATCTTTTAACATGACATGTGACACTATGAGTTGTAATTGGGTGGTAACGTGTAAGATTATTTCAAATTTTCGTTATGTATTTCGTGTCCCGCTTGAGCTTAAATGTGGGTCGCGGTGTCCCAGCTTGTCGCTTTTGACCAAACGTGTAATATATAATTTTGAGCATATTTTTATAAAGGTAAAATAAAATATTAATTCTAACTCGAAGAAATATTTATTTGACCTTAGCCATAACTAATTGAGTGTCGCTAGACGCAGCATCTGCTCGTGAAGACAAGAAAATTTCTTGTGAGACCGATTTAGCTATCAAGAAATATCGGGCATGATTAGATAAGACTACTCGGAGATGCATAAATTTTTATGCAATAAAATGAAACGTACATGTTAAAATGCTCAACTTAATGAAATAATTTTGATAAACAATCTAGTTTATTAATATGAAGGTTGATGATAGTGAAATTTTATGCTGTGGCTACAAAGACCAACCCTTAAGAGAATTCCGTCCATGAATTTTAGTTTACTGTGGTTGTCGGAGTTGAATTTGCAAATAGATGCGGGTACTTAACACGCATGGTGTCTTCAAGGCCCCACGTGTACTCCGGTCCTCTCTTAGAGTTCCATCTAACCTTGACGATAGGGATGCGACTTTGCTTAAGTCGCTTGACTTCCCTATCCATGATTTCAATTGGTTCTTCGACAAAGTTGAGCTTGTCATCGAGTTTAATCTCTTTTAGTGAAACGACAAGAGATTCATCCGACAAGCATTTCTTCAGATTTGAGACGTGAAAGGTAGGGTGTACTCTACTAAGTTCTTCCGGGAGGTCAAGCTTGTAAGCAACCGGGCCGATTCTTTCGAGAATTTTGAAAGGGCCAATGTATCGAGGGTGTAACTTTCCTCGTTTTCCGAATCGAACTTTTCCTTTCCAAGGTGATACTTTCAACATGACTCGATCACCAACTTGAAATTCCATGGGTTTCCTCTAACATCGGCGAACTCTTTGTCGATCTCTAGCGACTTGAAGTCGTTGACGAATTTGCACAATCTTCTCGGTTGTTTCTTGGACAAGCTCGTGTCATGAGTTAGACATTCCAACCTCGCCCAACAAATGGTCGATCGACACTTTCGACCATAGAGTGCCCTCGAATGGAGTCGCTTGATGCTAGCGTGGTAACTATTGTTGTAAGAGAATTCCGCCAAAGGCAAGTGTTTATCCCAACCTTTTCCAAAGTCGATCACACATGCTCGAGCATGTCTTCCAAGGTTTGGATAGTCCTTTCGCTGGCCATCGGTTTGAGGATGATATGCGGTACTCATATCCAAACGAATACCTAAAGCCTTTTGAAGAGATTTCCAAAAGTGAGAGGTAAAACGACCGTCACGATCAAATGATGGAAATTGGCACCCATGTCGTGATACAATTTCCTTCTGTATAGTTGAGCAAGGGTTTCCATTTCGCCATTTTCCTTGATGGGTAAGAAATGAGCGGACTTGGTAAGGCGATCGATGATAACCCAAATGGTATCGTAACCTCTAGCAGTCTTTGGTAGTTTGGTTATGAAATCCATGGTAATTCTTTCCCATTTCCAAACTGGGAGTTCGGGTTGAGTTAACAATCCGGAGGGCTTTTGACATTCGGCTTTGACTCGAGAGCATGTAAGACATTTTCCAACATACGTTGCAATTTCAGCCTTCATGTTTGGCCACCAATAAAGCTTCTTGAGATCTTGGTACATCTTGTCGGATCCCGGATGAATGGAATATTTAGACTTGTGAGACTCATGCATAATGAGTTCCCGTATTCCTCCATAAAGTGGTATCCAACTTCTATCGCCAAAACATAAGGTTCCGTCCGATCTTTGCGCAAAACCGTTCTCGCTTTCCTGCATTCCAAAGATTTTCTCATTGGGGCGGTTTTCAGGTTTGAGAGCTTCAGCTTGAGCTTCAAGAATTTTTGATGGAAGGGGTGACTTAATTGTCATTCCCAAAGATCTTACTCGAAGAGGTTTAGGTCGATCCTTTCGACTAAGAGCATCACCACGACATTTGCTTTTCCCGGTGATAACGGATTTCAATCGTAATCACTAAGCAATTCTAGCCATCGGCGTTGTCGCATGTTTAACTCCTTTTGATCAAGAATGTGTTGAGACTTTTATGGTCGGTAAACACCGTACACTTGGTTCCATATAGGTAATGTCTCCATATTTTGAGAGCGAAAACCACGGCTCCTAATTCCAAGTCATGGGTAGTGTAGTTCTTCTCATGAGTTTTGAGTTGTCGCGCAAGCATAAGCAATCACCTTGTTTCTTTGCATCAATACCGCACCTAATCCTAGGTGTGATGCATCACAAGAGACCACAAAATCTTCCACTCCATCTGTAAGGCTAAGATAGAGCTTCAAAGCTTTCGAAACCGAATCCAAAAATCGGTTCGGTTCGGTTCGGTCCGGTTTCGGCCGGTTTTTGCCTGGTTGGTTTTCTGCTTGATTTGCCAAAATTTAATTGTGAGAACATGTGTAATGCAAAGCTTTTTCAAAAGCTTTTACTATTTTGAAAAGTCTTTGAATGGTTTTTTTGCATTGCATAATAGAGTTTTTACAATGATTTTTAAAAGACTTGTAATTTTCAACCGCTTGCAAGCATTATATTACCACAACTTTATTTTTATTTTTATTTTTAATCAATTTATGTTATTCAACCTTATACAATGTTATCTTCTTTCCTAAAACTTTGTGAAAAGCTTTACCTATTAAAGTTATAAAGCAATATTATCATTAAAAAAACTAATAAAATTGATGACAATAAATGCTAAAAGCCATAGAGAAGTTTGAGCACTGTGATGCTTTTTAGTTTAATTTTTTTTGGAGAATTGGAGTTTATAAATGATCCCGGCCCGTCATAGTAATTGAAAGAAAAAAAGAAAGAGCACATATGGTATGTAAAGCGCGGCTTTGAAAACCGGTATTAGTTAACGCATTATCAGTGTCGTCTCTGAGTTTATAAAGGCTTTATGCAAAATTTAGTTTAAAGATAAAAATTGGGCCTAAACAGAAAGTAAATAATTTAAAAATAAAATAAATGAGAAATAATCGCTTTCAAAGTGCTACTTGTTAACATTTTCAATGAAACACTTTAAATCAAATATAGTCATTTTTATAGAATATATATACATATGATATAAAAATTTAAGCATTTAGAATGAGGAGGCCATGTGCGACAAAGACACCTCGTGACACCTTCATATACTCTCAGATTATCTCTACTACTTATAAATGGTAGATCTCATTTTTGAAACTTAAATCTTGAAATTTAAATTAATGTAGTTTTATGCTTGCCTAACTTGCTTCTAAGTATCCTTTAAACTTGTCAATTTTTAAAAATTTGGCAACTTAAATTATGCTCTTTCGATCAATTCTAAACTTCACAACTTTTTAAAACACATACTATATTAATTTTAGAGTAAACTACAATCGTCATTCTTGTGGTTTATGTTGAACGAAGAGTTTTGTCCTTTGACAAAAAATGCACCATCCGTCCTGTAAAACGTTATGTATCGTTAGTCCTTCACTTTAACATACATATCTAATAACAAGTTAAGTCTCCCATGTGATATCCACGTGAGGATATTTTGGTCTTTTACCACCTAACATCATCTTCTTCACATCCATCAATCCATCTTCATACCCATTCTAAACAAACACACTAACACCACCACCACCATTATCACCATAACCCATCACCAAACAAAATCCATTTCAAGTCCTATTTTCATCAACTACACTCAATATCATCCACCCACTCAAAAACATAAATATAAACTAGAAAACACAAACTTAAGATCACTCAATGCCTTTATTATATTTAATTTGTTTTTCTATTAAATTATCTTATAAACACTAAAAACAATAATCAATACACGAGTAACAAAATTGCTCAAAATTCTTGCTACTTAATGTTTAACGAGGATAACAACTTCAAATAAAATAAATAACTTCAATCCAAATTAGATCAAATCAAAACCACCTAATTCACACATCATATACCACCATCATAATCTATAGAATCCCCATCATAGCCTACAATAAAACCATATACCACCACCCACCATCACTTTAAATTCAAATCATTTTCAATAAAAAATACTTCACAAAGAACATGATATATCAAAATTTGACAACTGTTCAAAAACCTCACCTTCACCACTCACTACTAATCTTCATTATAAATATTCACCACTTCCACCACCACCTTCGAACATCAACCCCGCCATCCGCCATCAACCTGCACTGCCGCCTCCACCGCCACACTTGAACAGATATGCACCTTCACCGTGGTCTCGTGATTCACGCATACTCACCACCACACATGTCCGGATTGCACGAGGTCTTTTTTATTTTCTAAATCTTTTTGTTCATAATTGAGGTTCACGGTATTGTTGTTTCATTTTTGGTTTATGTGTTATGATTTATTGTTTGGTTTTAATTTATGATGATAAACATTTAAATATCATTGGGTGAATATTTGCATGAATGGATATTTGAAAAAATGATAAGAAAATAAATGATAATTTATAGTTATTTGATAAAGAATATAACAAGGAACGGATGATGTTTTTGTATAAATATGTTATATTTTTTCAAATAATTATAAATTGGGTGATTTTGATTCGATTTAATTTGATTAAAGCTATATATATTCTTGATTGGGTGGATGAAATGGATTTGAAAATGGATTTGTGTTTGGGTGGATGAAGATGGCTTGATGGAGGAAGAGATCGGTGTTAAAAAAGGTGATAAAAGACTAAACTACCCTCACGTGATATCATATAGGAGACCTTAACAAGTGTTAGATATGCCCTAAAGTGAAGGACCAACGATACATAACGCTTTGCACTTAAGGACTGATGGCATTTTTTGGTCAAAGGACGAAGGTCAATGCAAACCACAAGGATTTAATGGTGTAGTTTGCTCTTAATTTTAAAACACATGCTTTTGCATTATAGGTCAACCAATCACGATTTCAAGTATAATTATTTGTCAGATACGCTTGTCGCTTTACGCGAGTATTCCTCCAATGATAGTTAATTGAGTTTAATTAAAATAGTAAACTCAATAAACTATATCTATATCTATACTACTTTATAATACATTTGAGACATGCTATTAATAAAAGACTTAAAAATTCAGATTCAACACTCACTTATAATGGAAATACTTGTATTAATTTTGCTATTAAGTAAATACAAAGTGTAGGTTCCAAATAAGGATAAACTAACACAAGATTCTAGAGAGAGAGAGTTCGAGAGAGAAAGAGATGAGAGAATCATAACATAATATGAAAGAGTAACTTGCATAATGAAACCAACCAATCTCTAAATGAGTTTTACAAGAGTATATAGTCATAGAACTAGGCAACACACCCATGGGCTTTCTAGATAGTTCTAAGGCTTATGGCTTACTATATAATCCTTAAGAATAATTACAAACATATAAGCTCATAATAAATAAATAACCTATTACATAAAATTAATGGTCAAACTTTATATTGATTACACGAATCCCAACAATCCCCCAAGGGTTGGTCATCCTCATCATAGGTTGTTTGACGCCTTTTGATCTTCGGCTTCCAATGTGAAGTATTTAAACTACTTCTTTGTTATTTGTTCTTGTTGTGATCAAATAATGTTGTTGTTTGCCTTTCATCAACGCCTTTGTTACGGTGCTACGCCTTTTACAACATGCTCGTGTTTCCGTGAAGTTTCATGACCATACATGTGTAGTTTCTATTCTTTATCTTTGATCTTTGTCTTTTACTTTGTAGACTCTTTGACTTGAAGTAGAATCTTCTTGAATTTTGATCTTTGATGAGAACTTTTTTATGATGTTTGCATGAGCGTGTAAAATGGAGTTGATGATAATTGTTAATACAAATAAGCCGAAAAACGCTTATTTATATTTTACGATCTTCTAATGTTTTGTCGATAACAAACGTAAAATCATTTTAACGAAACAAATAAAATACATAAATAGTTTGAGCCAATAGTTTTCTAACACACTTATTTCACATAAAACATTAAAACAAGTATAAGTGATTTTATGATTTAGTAATACATATGTACAACAACTAAGGTTTATATCAAATATATACATAACTAGTATGTATTATAAATGGTAAGAACTACAACCCATGGTATTGACCCATACCCATTGACTAGTATTGCACTCATTAGATACATTGTATCTAAATAAATACCCATGGATCAACCCATAACCCATGACCCATGCCCATGACCCACAACCAAAATACACACGGGCAGAGGAGCGCCCCACGGATCCCTAGCACAGACTAGACGGATCCTCGGTGGATCCGTGGAAAGAGACATTTTCTCTATAAATAGTGAGCCATTTCTTCATTGTTTCTAACCCCTTCTCACATACTTTCTCCCCGAGTTAAAAACTCTAACCCCGTATACAAGTGATCTATGTATGTAGTTTTGTTTTGTGTGATTCTCTAGGTTCCCAAAGGCGAGATCACCACCTTTGAAGTCACAAGCTCAAGTCCATGAGTTGCCATGCTTCCTCATCATCAAGACTCACCATTATCTTGTTGATGGTTCTTCTCTAAATGTGAAGGTTGAAGACATTAGTGAAAGATGTCTCGTGTCAAGATCGAAGACATTAATGAAGGGTGTCGATCGTCCGTGTTGTAGGCATTAAGGTGCTTAGAAGTCAAGTCACAAGACATCAAAGAAGGGTGTCTGAAGATCTAGTCAAAGGCATTAGTAGCAGCCTAGAGACATTCGATATGGTGTGTTTCATGTACAAGATAGATTAGTATTCGATCCAAGGATATTGATATCCTTGATGATGTTGTAATAAGGAGTTGGTCTCCTTTGTATTAGGTGTGTAGTGTTGTAGTAGTTCCTCCATTGTAATGGAACCCGTACTTAGCCTAGTACCGGATAAAGGGTAGACGACGCTTGTAGGTTCCCACTGTAAAGAACCCGTGGTTAGCCTAGTACCTAAAAAGAATAGGCAACATGTGGTTTCTCCACCATGGAGCCTGTGTGTAGTGTTTACGAACTCCCGAGTAGGTGTCTCGGGAGTGGAGTAGGCAAGAAGGTGTCCTTGCCGAACCACTATAAATACTGCCAGGTTTTCTGGCGCCTTCTTACTTTATCTTTTCATTACATACTTATATTTCTATATGTTTGTTTATCAACATCCAACACACATCCAAGTAGATTGACATAAGTCATTCTAAATAGTTTAAAACAAAGTTTTAATTGTAAAACTATTCAACCCCCTTCTACTTTTCCACAATTGGTATCGAGTTTATTACCAAGTTTCTTAAAGTATATCAGTACTTTAAAAACTTGATACGATCCATGGTTAATTGAAAACAAAGAAAGTTTTTCATAAAACAAACACAATGTCTTTTTAAAAATCTTTGTTTGATGTTGATTTGATGACAACATTTTCTTATTATTTATTCTTCATTTAATTGCACTAATCCCCTTTGTCATGTTGCTTAGTCAAAGCTCATACCTACCAAGCCATAGGAATCGCTGGTAACAAGAATACCTTCCCAAGGGTATCTTAAACACAAAGGAGCCGGAATTGTCTCCATCGACATTGTTGTGTCATTTGTAAAGACATTCCTAAGTGCATTAGAGGTATGACTTTCTACTTATCTCTAAATGACATTAGCTTGATAAATAAGTATGCTTACAGGTGTTTATATGATTATCTTTATGCATATACGTATTACATGTAGCTTCATTAGAAGCCTTTCTCACATACGTGTTACTTTTTCGCCTAAAGTCATGGTTTATAAAACTTCGCTTTATTTCATTTAATCAAAAATCATATCCTAATAATAAAACAAAACACAAATCTCAAAAATTCCTCCTTCCCATAAATAAACCATCCGTCGTCACTTTATCAAATCCCCACTTTTCTAATCTTCCACTTTAAAAATTACCTCTCATTCAAACTCATCTTCCTCTTCATCTCATCTCATCTCAAACCAAAACCAAGAAGGTTCATTATCAACATGGTTTACATCGCCTCGTGCTCATCTCCTTAACACTCATCGCTTGTGTTCCTATAATGAAGTTCTCATACGGAGACATTTACTTTGTGTTGTTAATATACATTATATACCCAATACTTTGTATCATTCTTAGCATTGAAATGAAGTATTACTAATATTCTAGTTTATCTAGTTTATTATCTTAACGTGTCTTCTCATTTTCTTTTATTTATATCTTCGATACATTAGAAACCATTAATGCATGCTAAAAGAAAATGTAGGCTAATACACATATCTTGGTATAAAACTATAAAAATATGTTTTATCAAAATCGTCATATTATAGATCCACGGATCCTCAGAGTATACTTCACGGATCCCTTATGTAAGGAACCGTCCTTCGGATAATGTGATTTTCCATGCAAAAAAAAACCACTTTCTTCCTAAAAGAAATGTTCTACTAATGTCAAACATTAAGAAAGAATGTCATTGTTAATAAACGCCTTGTAAAAACGTTAGGTAATCATTATTTTACCCGTAATATGTCACTCTCTCTTTCCTATAGGTATCATGCTATGTATGAATAGTTTGATTTTTCACCACTACCTACACTCCTAACATCTCCCTCGAGCCCAACACACCCGCAATCATGTCTCGCGGGTTCAATAATCTCAAACCCGTCACTTCCACGGGACGTATTGTCGACACCCTCTACAATTAAGGTATCAATACTTCCTTCCGAGCCATAGGACTAGAATGTCTTCTCAAATTAACGAGAAAATATGTCCAAGGTTTATATTGGAATTCTTCCGCAAGTTGAACTCGCTCGTAACGAGGATCGCCTCATCTCTTTGGTTTTGGATCAAAACCAAAAGTTTGTTTTAACCTTGGGCATTTGCTCACTTCCTCCTGGATTCCAAATCATGGACAATGTACCTTCACCAAGATTGGTCTCTTTGATTCTCTCTACAACTTTCGTGAAGAAAATAGTCTCGTGGATCGATGTACTCTAACCAAACTAACTTAAATAGCTTGTTAGGTTTAATAACTTGAAACCCAAGTTATTAACAGAAACACCGAGCAAACTCTATTAAGTATGAATTTACTTAACAAAGCTAAGAATATAACTTTAACTATGAACCATTTTATTAATAACTCTAACTCGCTTATTATGCATCTTTAACAACTCTAATAATATCGATCTTCTCTAAAACTCTAATAAAATCACGACGATATGCCAATCTAGGGTCCTTTATAGGCTCAAGGATACCTTAGTCGGTTTACAATATGTATCCTTGTACGCCAAGTAATCTAACATAGAATATTCTAGAATTACAAGACTTTCTATAAACGAATAAAATGTTTTTGATCTTGCAAGATTTTGACCTCGATGCAAGACTTTGACTTTATCATTAAGCAAGATTGACTCTTTGATTTTTCCAAGATTTGTAGTTTTACAAGACTTTATCTTTCCAGAACACTCTCTTAATCTTCAAGACTTTCATATCTCAACAATCCTCCCCTAACTTGAATTCTACTTGATCGACTTCAAGTTCCTTTGTAAATTTATCTTTATCAGTGCATCTTTGAGAACAGATTGTGTCTGTCTTTGATTGTATTGTAGATTTTATGCATAGTCAAAGTATCTTTAGAAATATTCTTTACAAAGATCATCTAGCAAGCTCCATCTTTTCAAAGAACACAAAGAACATATGACAATTTGTACATTAATTCGCTTTAAGTTACAAACTATTCTCATCACTTCCTGTGTGTTAACTCCTATGAGAGTGAATCATTGAAAATTTAATGGATTTAGATCTTTACCAAAGCCATTAACTCCGAGTAGCCAAATGTTTTGTGTAAGACCATGGTACATTGATAACCATATGATTTTAGCAAATCATCAACTATCAACAGATTTGATTTGTCTTTACCAAAAGTCAGACCTTCCTGGACTAGTTAGTTCTTTCATCATGGTGAACTAATTACCATATAATGGTTTTTCCACGCCTTTACCACAAGCCATTTTCGTGGGCCAACTCTTCACAACATCGATATGGTGAGTTGATTACCATCCAACTTATTAGCAAGTTGTCAACTAAAACTAATTTAATATATCTTTACCGAGTCGCTTTGCTCATGGATTAGTCAATCCTTTTGTAACTATGGTGGATTGATAACCTATTGATGTTATCATCTCAAAACCATTTATTCAACTTTTGTTTCAAAATTATTTGTTACTTAACAAAAGTTTTCTTCAAAATCACTTAATCGTTAAAGTGCAAGCAAGATTTTGATTAAAGCATCGTTTGATCAAGAAGATTTTGAATAAAGTACGATTTATCAAAATAATTTATTCAATTAAGTCTCATACCGCTTATTCATTATCTTCTCGCAATAGTAGTCCAGCTTGATAAACAAATTGATGACCATACAAGCAATTTCATTGTCCTCTTCAACCTCCATTCCATGCTCTAGCATCCTCCTATAAGATCGATCGTAAAAGGATATCTTCTATCAAGAAACATATGAATCATTGTGCCATTTTCCAACTCTAGAACATGAACTCCGCATTCTTCAAAAATCTCCAAAGAAACAATTCCCGCCTCTCTTGATTTTTCCAAATTTCATCACTACTCCTGCTCATCATTTCCATGCAAATGGAGATCTCCCAAGAAACTAAACCAATTCCTTCTAAAGGATGATGTTCAAAATACTCTTCACATGATATAAATAGAATAGATCCACTCTATCTATGATATGCAATAAATCCCATAATCTATTGAACACTCAAGCTTTCATCTTCTATGAAACATCGATAGCCTTCTTTAGATTCCACAACTTCAAAAGTAGTAATCGAGATCCGCTCATCTTCATGTCAACATCTTCTCGAATATTCAAAGTCTACTATTCTCGAGATAATTTCTTAATTCATCCTTAGTTTCGATCTTAACTCAACTTTTTCTTTGAAAACTGCTTATCTTCAACATCGGCCTTTTCTTTTTAAACTTTTCTTCTTCTCGCTCTCACCAAGTAGCTTCATCTTTATAATCTTTAATACTTGCAACATCCTTCTTATGCTTCTCCGTCTCAAGATCATATAATCTTTTCATATCAACATGCTTCATTCCGCAACTTTATATCCTCGACTTTTCAAATAAGCCATCATTGCATTCCTTTCTTTAGCAAGATTTGGTTTTCTAGGCATAAATGAAACAGAACAGTGACTCTAAATGTTCACTAGCTTCAACATTCAATTTCATGCAACTTAGTTGCTTCTCTATTCTCGAGCTTCTTCACTCCTTATCTTCTATCTTTAGCATTTATTTCTCTTGAATCTTTCTAGCCGCTTGTTCATTCAAAGCATCTTGAGCAATTTCTACACAAAATCTTCCACTCCATCGGGTAAGGCTAAGATAGGAGCTTCACAAAGCTTTTGTTTCAAGAGTTGAAAGGCTAACTCTTGTTTTCACCCCAGTCAAAATTCTTCTTTTTTTGGGTTAACTCTGTTAGAGGTTTAGCGATTTTCCAGAATCCTTCGATAAATCTTCGATAATAACCCGCAAGACCTAAAAATTGGCGTATCTCGGTAGGGGTAGTAGGGGATGACCAATCTTTGACTTTATTGTAGTAGACTTTGATGCAGATCCTAGAGTTCCCCTCATCTTAGGGAGAGCTTTCTTGAGAACGAGCCGTGCTCTGATTGATGTATTTGCGGAAGAGTTGACTATACGGGTTGATACGAAGAACTCACGTTTAATATCAACCAGAACTCCAAACCTCTAAACAAACATAGTGTTGCCACAATCGATCAAAAATCTAAAAGAATCGATGCAACACTCTCTAATTTCACGGTTAAGAGGAGTCACTAAAGCGTCTTGAGCTAAAAGCTCTAAAAATCAACCCTGGTTCAAACAAATGGTTTGAAAGTTGTACCAAGGAGTCATGAGTATTCTTGATGATGATGATCTAGAATCGGAGACTTCATGAGTGGTGGAAACCGCTAGCTCTAAGAGCACACCACTTGTTCCACCTCCGAATCGGTTTATCGTATTGAGTTTGTTAACTCAGTAGGTGGCCGAACTCTCTTCAAAAGATCCATCATCCATTTCATCTCCGGATCAATTGTTTCGACTTTTCCATTCCTTCACTCACCGGATGAGGAAGATGATAATTTTGGAATGAAGTCGATGCTTTTCTAAGTGATGAGTCAATCCCAGCGGGGTTGATGATTCTTACTTGGATTCGAGAGGGGACATCCTTTTTCTTGAAAGCTTATTAAGCGAAGAATCGTCCCCAAACCTCCCTCCGGAAATTCCTTTGACAATATCCATACAAGCTTCAAATTTAAGCTTAAAACTGTCAAAATGGTGATTTGCTTCTTTCTAATGAGGAATGGACATGCATTGTAATGCACATATTTATTCCATTCTTCACAAATGGTGTGGTTGCTCTTTCCTTTTCTCTTTCGGGAATGAGGACACCATCTTTGACCCGGTATTATTCTTTATAGTTTCTACTATTAACAATACGGTTGTATCTCGTCGGAGTGGAACTTTCGATGTTCATGTGTTTATTAACACCGTGAATGAAAGTCCGATTGAGATTGGTTTTCCACGTTACTTTCCCCATGAACCAATTAATGCGGGGATCGAGTCAAGCTAGCGACTCGGTAATCAAAAACAGTAGCACACACCATATGGGTTTTCACCCATATTTCTGTCTTCTTTCTCTATTCTACCACCCTAGTGTGGGGGATTTGCCCCCCGCTGTTGTATATATCAATCTTCAAAAAAAAAATTGTGTATATATAAAAAAAATAAAATAATGGCCGTAGTATTTCCCTTTTATGTTCTATGTTTCGGCATAACCGCCGGTACTTTGAATATTGAGGGCAATATTCATTTCTAAGTGTGGGAATTCTCACGAATTTTATCATGTAATTATCCACCCAATTCCCGTTTTGGCCAAATTTTTTGGAGTAAGTGTTTTCACTTACTCGACAAATTGTAATCGATCCGCCATGTCTAACCCACATAAGGATTGGCTAATCCGAGAGCAAAGCGGCTCTTGGTAAAGATTTCTCAAATCCGTTGACGGCTTGCAATTTGCCTAAAATTGTATGGTGTTATTTCACCATATCTTTAAACTAGTGAAAAGTTGGCTAGCCATAAGTTTATGGCTTGTGGTAAAGCGATTGAAAATCCATAATTGGTAATCGGCTCACCAAAGATAATATTGATAATTTATCTAAGAGTTGGCTAGTCCGAAGCAAGCGGCACGGTAAAGACAAATCAAATCCGTTGATGACTTATTATTTGCTCAAAATCATTTGGTTATCGTTGTACCAAGGTTCTTACTTGAATCAAAACAATTGGCTACTCGAAGTAATGGCTTTTGGTAAAGAGATGAAATCCATTAAATTTTCTCAAATCATTGCTAGGGACTAGCAATATCTTAGTGTGGGGGATTGATGAGTGTCTAAATACTCATCATTTTTATCTTGTTAGAATGCCAAAACATCCGAAAACACTCGAAATGCATCAAAATGATGAAAATATCATAAATAAGTGTTTTATGTGTTTTAAATGCAAAAATATCAAAATCTGGTGAAAAACGTATCAAGTTTGCATAATTGGCAGTTTTAGTCCCCCAAGTTTAAAAAGTTGTCAAAAACAGTCCCTGGTCATTCCAAAACTTGTAAAATATAATTTTAAGTCCTTAGGGATTCATAAAGTTGTCAAAACAAGTCCTTGAAATCAAAAATTGCAAAATTACAACTTTAGTCCCTCAACTTTTAAAAATGACAAAAATGGTCCTTGGACATTTTAAAAATGGAAAATAATCATCATTGGTCCTTGAATTATTCATATATGGCAGGTTTGGTCCTTATGTGAACTTTGGAAGATTGGCAATGTCAGCCCCTTAACTTTGTTGGAATTACACAAAGGTCCTTGTGTTGTTAAGCAACCAATGACCCCTTTATATCACAAACCAATCCATTATCCGGTGAGCCCAAACCAAGCCCAACCCCTTTAAATATATAAGCTCGGTAAAAAGGTCAAACGCGCCAAAATAAACCGTGTTCTTGTCTCTCCCACTCCGTATCGCCAAAACCGGTGGTTTCACCACTTGTTCTCCACTTTCCACCTCACCACTAAACTTCTACAATTTGTATACCAACTCTTTAACACCTCCACTATTATCCAAGAGCCATTAATGAGATAAACCTGCTCAAAGACAATTTGGCGCCAAAATTGCCATTTGGCAATTTTGATGATCTGGCTTAAATCAATGGCTGGATTGAAGTGGGATTTGCTCAGAGGTGTCGACATAGATGAAAAGATCTTTATATAACAAGTGGGAAGCAATGTGAAGACCAATCTAGTGTAATTTTAGTTTAACTTTATCGTTTTAATTAGAATTTAAATTCCAGTGTATTTTAAAGCTTTCAAGTACCTTTGTAAGTAATCTTAATGTGTTTTGAATCCTTTTCAATAATAAAACTCAAGTGTTCAAGTTCAAATTTCGGTTTGTGCATTTTCAAATTTCAAAAAATCTCATAAGTGTTCAAATGTTGTTTTCGGTTGTTAGTAAGGATTGAATAAGCCACATAAGCTCCCAGAAAGCTTATTCAAGCTTTTAGAAACCTTAAAAATCAGTATAGAAGCAAAAACATAAAAATCACCAAAAATACACATTAAATAGAAATAAAATAAAAATGAGTGTTCATGATGATGAAGGCTTGGAGCAGGGTTGCTCATGGATTGCCCTGGGTTAGATGCTTCTTGGGAAGCTATAGGTAGTGATATCAGGCTTTGGTTCTCAGTCTCACTTAAATTCCAAATTGTAAGCTTTTTGTTTAAGATCTGCATTTTATAGTATAAGTGTTTAAATTTGTTAATTTTAGCTTAATCACATTTAAATATAGTTAGTATAAGGTTTTTAAGTAGTTACATGATCTTAATCTTTGGAATTCTTTGATAAGCTTTAAAACTGCCTCTTAAAGGACTGTTTGGATTTGCCATGTTAACTGTGGTCTAGTTTGTTTATGTTGTTGTTTGTACTTGTCTCATGTTACATTAGTATATAATAGCTCGAACAAGAATAAAAATCGATTACTTATTCAACAAAAGTCAAAATCATCTTTAATACCACCTAAATAGTTAAGCTGTTGGAATTTTAGATTGTCAATATCATCATAATTGCTTAAAACTTGTTACTCTAGCTTAATTTCACCTTATCCTAGCTTATTATAACATATTCAGTTAATTAGAGGTGATCAAAGTTCATATAAGTCAAACTGCTTCATTTTCTTAAAAAGTCAAAAGAGTCCCCTGTTCACAGTGTTGGTACCCTATTTCACAAGCTCTTAGAGAGCTTATTAGTTACCCATATCTTATGCAACTTAGCTTTTTGAGAAGCTCACCTAGCTGTCTCAAGGTTACAAGTGCTTATTTTCCATTCCTAGCTTATTTAAATAGCCTGCTAGTTGCTTTTATTTTTGTACATTTCATTCAGTGTGATAATTAGTCAGTTTTCAAAAGTTTTTCAAAAGCTTCTCACAAGCTCATTTGTGAAAGCCAAACTTTGTAAATTAGTTTTTTAAATAGCTCAGTTGGTAAGCTAGTCAAATCCAGTGTCTGTTTTCATTTTCAAGCTCATATAAGTGCTTAAATTTAAGCTAGAAACTGCCTAGTAAACTAAAAAGTGTATTGTGTAAACAGTTTAAGTGTGTGCTTATTTTGGCTTGTTTAGTGCTTATTTATAAGTCATTTTGCTTTTTTCAGTTGTTAATATAGCTTATTATCATTTACTTAGCTTATTCTCAGTTAGCCTTTTGCTTATTTCTAGCTTAATAGCATTTTAGCTTAAACCTTGTGCTTCTTCTTGTTTTTGCCAATTGTTGAAAAAATAAGCTCTCACTGAGCTTATTATTGGTTTTCATAAAAGTCATAGTTTTATAAAGTGCTTATTTAAGTGTGTTTAACAAGTTGCAAAGAAAATCAAAAAATAAATAGTTGCAAAAAGGAGTTCTTGGGATTGAACCACAGCCACTTGACTCACCCACCACACACACACCATCGCCCTAGGGTCTTTTCGGTTTTCTTTTGCAACACTTAATACATAAGCCTTGTTTTCATTTTAAGCTTATACGAGCTATTTAGCTTATTTCTAGCTTATTTCAACTAGCTTTTTCAACTTTTGTATTTTTATAGAATTGTATTAGTATAAAGTATTTTATAAAAAGTTTGATTTTTCTCAATAGTTTTAGTATTTTTAAACATTTAATTAGTGTAAAATCTTATTTAATTCATAATAAAAATATAAAAGTCTAAAAATATAAATCTTTTTCTAAAATTTTCTTTTATCATATAGTACGTAATAAAATTGTTTTTACACTTGTAGGACTTTTATTTCATAAATTTTACGTTTTTGCTTGCGCACTCGCGTAATTTTTATAAATAACTTACGTTTTCATTTTAACTCACGTTTTTAGATAATTTAAGTTTACGTTTTAGTTAAAATAGTTTATTTAAGATATTTTGTTTTATAAAATCACAAAAACATCATTGTAAAAATAGTGATAGCGTTTATTTAATATATTTTAACTTTTTAATTTCCTTTAATTTGCATTTAAGTCGCTGTAATTTACAAATCTTTTCTTTAGGTATAATTATTCATCAAAATCCTTAGTAATCACTATCCTTAGTGATTATTCGACATCTGTCTGTGTGAAACACCAATTCATCCTCCGTGGGACTTAACGACCCAGGAATCCACTATATTCCTCTGATCTTAAATTGCATTTGGTGTTTGACCTGTTTTGAGTTTCTTACGGTTAGCCATTCACAAGTGGCTAGCTTGTGTGAGATAACTTGCGGTTTTGCACCAATCAAATTTTGGCGCTTGTGCTTGGGAGGTATGTAGCGTGTTCTAAGCATTTTTCGGACCCGTGCTTGCACATATACCATCGTTTAAGCAGTTTTACGTAAAGTTAATAAAAATCAAAAGTTCGTTAACACTTTTCCTAAAGTGTTAACAAACCCAAAACAATATAAAACAACAAAACAATCGTAACGTTTTCTAGCTTGTGTTTCTTTTAAGGTGATTCTTAAAGAAATACGATTTGGTTAAACGAGGCGATACCAAAAATATTGTCCAAAGTCTTTAAACCATCGGCACAAATCATTACCTCGTCTTTTCGGTGGTACTTAATTTATACATAAAAACAACCACATAAATCAAGGCGGTACACCTACTAGCTGGGGTGTGACCATAATAAGTTCCCGAACATCGATTTAAAACTTGCCTTTGTGTCACTTGTGATTTGGTGTACCTTTTCAAAGAAGCCATTTCATTTGTGATTATTGGTTAAGTTCACTTGTCGTTTTGCCTCGCATTTGTTTTGAAAATTGATTTTTATACTTAGTGCATGCTTTTCGTTCTTCGATTCTACAAGTCTACTTTCGAGCTTGCAAACATTCCTCATAGGCGTAGAGGGCGTTCGCTCCTTCACCGTGAGTGAGGCGTCTACTACCACCACCACCAGTCGAAATGGCGGAAGACAAACCGATGAATGAGCTTCTCCAAGCACCCATCGAGGGTTACGGAGATGCCATTGTTGTCCCACCATTGTGGTCGATACTTTGAGCTCAAAACCGGGTTGCTTAATCTAGTAACCCAAAGCCGATTCTATGGTTTTGAGCGGGATGATCCTCATGCACACATTCGATGGTTTAACAAGATTGCATCTACCATCAAATACAAGAATGTCCCACATGAAGCTATCAAGCTTCTTACATTCCCATTTTCTCTAGAGGACAAGCCGAATTGGCTTGAGAAACAACCCCTCGTTCCATTGAGACATGGGAGGATCTAGTTACCAAGTTTGTTAGCAATTCTATCCTCCATCCCGAACTACAAGTCTTAAGAATGAGATAATGAAATTTTCTCGAGATTTGATGAATCATTCGGGAGGCGTGGGATCGTTACAAAGAATTGCTCATAAGTGTCGCATCATGGTTTTACGAATTAATGCAAATGGATACTTTCTATAATGGTGCGAGACAAGTCGACCAAGACTCTTTGAATGCCTCCGCTGGAGGTAATTTCCTTAGCAAAACCACAAAAGAAGCCTTACAAATCATTGAAAACAAGTCCCGGGTCCGTCCTTTCCGCACAAATACATATCGGTCTCGGTCTAATGTCGGACCTTCTACTTCATCTCATGTGAGTACATCTAGCGATGCTAAGATTGATAAACTCGCGATCTTTGTTCGAGCTTTGGTTCTTGCTAACCAAAGAAAGTCACTTTCACTCGACACCATCACATGGTGAAGTGAAGAAAGTTGAAGTTTGTGTTACTTGTGGTGGTCCTCATGCATACTACAACTGTCACGCCACCGATGGTAGTCCGTTTGAAGCCAATGCTCTAGCGGTGCTTCACATCAAGGAGGTAATCAATACCGTCCTCAAAATGAACCACACTACCGTGCTAACACTAATCGAGCACCACCGTTTTAACGAATCATAACACGCAAAACCGAATCGAACCAACCTAGAATGAACCAAGGTTACCAAAACCAAGGTAATTTCTATCCTGCACCAAATCAAGGTTTCCAACATCAAGGAAACCTTCATCAAAACTAACTTCAATCGAGGGAATCAATTTCATGGGAATATGAATCCTAATCAAGGAAATTTTCAAAATCAAGGCCCTAATCCTAACATTAGAGGCGAATTTTCCTAATCCACCTCCGCCATTGTTCCAAACGGACCATCATCGATGAGTTATTGAAACAATTCATGAAATCCCAAGATGAAATGAGCAGTTGTTGGTCGGTCGGATCGCGATCTTAAGAAGTCTTTAAATGATCAACCCTCGGGCTCGGAAAACTTCCGAGCAACACGATCGCTAACCCGGGGCGATGCAAAGCGATCACAACCAAGTGGTGTTTCATATGATGGACACGCTATTCCTACTACCTCTTCTTCTTCTCTCCCAAAGGTAGTAGAAAGTGAACCTAAGACTCACTGATGGACCTTTGACTCCAATGCCTCCTCCACTAGGAGCAATGAGTCAAGTTACCAAGATACAACGGACAAGGTGCATTATTCAAGCCCGAAGTACAGCACGTCCCACCTTCGGTGGTCAAGTTTTAAGTCCGGAACCCGAAGTTCCTAAGACAAATTCGAGCCAAAATGACTTCCGTCCGGCTCAAAAGTCTAGTCAACTTCCTTACCCATCAAGAATGCATGATGAGAAGCTCAAAGACAAAACCAAAGAGCAAATGGAAAAATTTTCCAAATTTTCAATAAATTGCACTTTGATATAAGCTTCGTTGATGCTCTCGTTCTAATGCCCAAATTTGCATCCACACTTAAAGGCCTCTTGAGTAACAAAGATAAGTTATACGAAATGGCTAAAACCCTCTCAATGAGCAATGCTCGTGGTCCTTCTCAAAAGCTTCCCAAAAGCTTGAAGACCACGGCGGGTTTTAATCCGTGTGATTTCTTGGGGATGGTTCAATGCTCCTTGGGCGATCTTGGCGCTAGCATTAACCTCATGCCACTCTCGGTATGGAAGAAATTTTCTCTTGGAACTTACTCCTACTTGTATGACTCTCGAGCTAGCGGATTGTACCATAACTCGTCCACTTGGGATAGCCAGGGATGTCGTGGTAAAGGTAGGGAAATTTCATTTTCCCACCGACTTTGTTGTAGTAGACTTTGATGCGGATCCTAGAGTTCCCTCATCTTGGGAGAGCTTTCTTGAGAGCAGCCGTGCTCGATTGATGTATTTGCGGAAGAGTTGACTATACGGGTTGATCTGAAGAACTCGCGTTTAATATCA
Organism: Chrysanthemum lavandulifolium; assembly: GCA_022545495.1. Classification (NCBI taxonomy): domain Eukaryota; kingdom Viridiplantae; phylum Streptophyta; class Magnoliopsida; order Asterales; family Asteraceae; genus Chrysanthemum; species Chrysanthemum lavandulifolium. Next base: position 110,056,442 of record CM040239.1, on the reverse strand, counting down.
ACGGAACTCCAAACCTCTAAACAAACATAGTGTTGCCACAATCGATCAAAAATCTAAAAGAATCGATGCAACACTCTCTAATTCACGGTTAAGAGGAGTCACCAAAAGCGTCTTGAGCTAAAAGCTCGAAAATCAACCTGGTTCAAACAAATGGTTTGAAAGTTGTACCAAGGAGTCATGAGTATTCTTGATGATGATGATCTAGAATCGGAGACTTCATCGGAAGTGGTGGAAGCCGCTAGCTCTAAGAGCACACCACTTGTCCCACCTTCGGAATCGGTTTATCGTATTGAGTTTGTTAACTCGTAGGTGGCGAACTCTCTTCAAAAGATCCATCATCCATTTCATCTCGGATCAATTGTTTCCGACTTTTCCATTCCTTCTCTCAGCCGGATGAGGAAGATGATAATTTTGGAATGAAGTCGATGCTTTTCTAAGTGATGAGTCAATCCCAGCGGGGTTGATGATTCTTACTTGGATTGAGAGGGGACATCCTTTTCTTGAAAGCTTATTAAGCGAAGAATCGTCCCCAAACCTCCCTCCGGAAATTCCTTTGACAATATCCATACAAGCTTCAAATTTAAGCTTAAAAGTGTCAAAATGGTGATTTGCTTCTTTCTAATGAGGAATGGACATGCATTGTAATGCATATTTATTCCATTCTTCACAAATGGTGTGGTTGCTCTTTCCCTTTTCTCTTTCGGAATGAGGACACCATCTTTGACCCCGGTATTATTCTTTATAGTTTCTACTATTAACAATACGGTTGTATCTCGTCGAGTGGAACTTTCGATGTTCATGTGTTTATTAACACTGTGAATGAAAGTCCGATTGAGATTGGTTTTCACGTTACTTTCCCCATGAACCAATTAATGCGGGGATCGAGTCAAGCTAGCGACTCGGTAATCAAAAACAAGAGACACACCATATGGGTTTCACCCATATTTACATCTTCTTTCTCTATTCTACCACCCTAGTGTGGGGAGTTGCCCATTGTTGTATATATCAATCTTCAAAAAAATTGTGTATATTTATAAAAAAAAAATAAAATAATGGCCGTAGTATTTTCCTTTTATGTTCTATGTTTCGGCATAACCGGGGTACTTTGAATATTGAGGGAAATATTCATTCTAAGTGTGGGGAATTCTCACGAATTTTATCATGTAATTATCCACCCAATTCCCGTTTTGGCCAAAATGTTTTTTGGAGTAAGTGTTTTCACTTACTCAACAAATGTGTCGATCCGCCATGTCTAACCCACATAAGGATTGGCTAATCCAGAGCAAAGCGGCTCTTGGTAAAGATTTCTCAAATCCGTTGACGGCTTGCAATTTGCCTAAAATTGTATGGTGTTCACTCACCATATCTTTAAACTAGTGAAAAGTTGGCTAGCCCATAAGTTTATGGCTTGTGGTAAAGGCGATTGAAAATCCATAATTGGTAATCGGCTCACCAAAGATAATATTGATAATTTATCTAAGAGTTGGCTAGTCCGAAGCAAGCGGCTTCGGTAAAGACAAATCAAATCCGTTGATGACTTATTATTTGCTCAAAATCATTTGGTTATCGTTGTACCAAGGTTCTTACTTGAATCAAAACAATTGGCTACTCCGAGTAATGGCTTTTGGTAAAGAGATGAAATCCATTAAATTTTTCTCAAATCATTGCTAGGGACAGCAATATCTTAGTGTGGGGGATTGATGAGTGTCTAAATACTCATCATTTTTGTACTGTTAGAATGCCAAAAACATCTGAAAACACTCAGAAATGCATCAAAATGATGAAAATATCATAAATAAGTGTTTTATGTGTTTTAAATGCAAAAATATCAAAATCTGGTGAAAAACGTATCAAGTTTGCATAATTGGCAGTTTTAGTCCCCCAAGTTTAAAAAGTTGTCAAAAACAGTCCCTGGTCATTCCAAAACTTGTAAAATATAATTTTAAGTCCTTAGGGATTCATAAAGTTGTCAAAACAAGTCCTTGAAATCAAAAATTGCAAAATTACAACTTTAGTCCTCGACTTTTAAAATGACAAAAATGGTCCTTGGACATTTTAAAAATGGAAAATAATCATCATTGGTCCTTGAATTATTCATATATGGCAGGTTTGGTCCTTATGTGAACTTTGGAAGATTGGCAATGTCAGCCCCTTAACTTTGTTGGAATTACACAAAAGGTCCTTGTGTTGTTAAGCAACCAATAGGACCCTTTATATCACAAATCCAATCCATTATCGGTGAGCCCAAACCAAGCCCAACCCTTTAAATATATAAGCTCGGTAAAAAAGGTCAAGCGCCAAAATAAAACGACACTTTACTGCCTCTCCCACTCCGTATCGCCAAAACCGGTGGTTTCACCACTTGTTCTCCACCTTCCACCTCACCACTAAACTTCTACGGTTGTATACCAACTCTTTAACACCTCCACTATTATCCAAGAGCCATTAATGAGATAAACACGCTCAAAGACAATTTGGCGCCAAAATTGCCATTTGGCAATTTTGATGATCCGCTTAAATCAACGGTTTGGATTGAAGTGGGATTTGCTCGAGAGGTGTCGACATAGATGAAAAGATCTTTATATAACAAGTGGGAAGCAATGTGAAGACCAATCTAGTGTAATTTTAGTTTAACTTTATCGTTTTAATTAGAATTTAAATTCCAGTGTATTTTAAAGCTTTCAAGTACCTTTGTAAGTAATCTTAATGTGTTTTGAATCCTTTTCAATAATAAAACTCAGTGTTCAAGTTCAAATTTCAGTTTGTGCATTTTCAAATTTCAAAAAAATCTCATAAGTGTTCAAATGTTGTTTTCAGTTGTTAGTAAGGATTGAATAAGCCACATAAGCTCCCAGAAAGCTTATTCAAGCTTTTAGAAACCTTAAAAATCAGTATAGAAGCAAAAACATAAAAATCACCAAAAATACACATTAAATAGAAATAAAATAAAAATGAGTGTTCATGATGATGAAGGCTTGGAGCAGGGTTGCTCATGGATTGCCCTGGGTTAGATGCTTCTTGGGAAGCTATAGGTAGTGATATCAGGCTTTGGTTCTCAGTCTCACTTAAATTCCAAATTGTAAGCTTTTTGTTTAAGATCGCATTTTATAGTATAAGTGTTTAAATTTGTTAATTTTAGCTTAATCACATTTAAATATAGTTAGTATAAGGTTTTTAAGTAGTTACATGATCTTAATCTTTGGAATTCTTTGATAAGCTTTAAAACTGCCTCTTAAAGGACTGTTTGGATTTGCCATGTTAACTGTGGTCTAGTTTGTTTATGTTGTTGTTTGTACTTGTCTCATGTTACATTAGTATATAATAGCTCAGAACAAGAATAAAAATCAGTACTTATTCAACAAAAAGTCAAAATCATCTTTAATACCACCTAGATAGTTAACTGTTGGAATTTTAGATTGTCAATATCATCATAATTGCTTAAAACTTGTTACTCTAGCTTAATTTCACCTTATCCTAGCTTATTATAACATATTCAGTTAATTAGAGGTGATCAAAGTTCATATAAGTCAAACTGCTTCATTTTCTTAAAAAGTCAAAAGAGTCCCCTGTTCACAGTGTTGGTACCCTATTTCACAAGCTCTTAGAGAGCTTATTAGTTACCCATATCTTATGCAACTTAGCTTTTGAAGCTCACCTAGGCATCTCAAGGTTACAAGTGCTTATTTTCCATTCCTAGCTTATTTAAATAGCACGCTAGTTGCTTTTATTTTGTACATTTCATTCGATTGTGATAATTAGTCGGTTTTCAAAGTTTTCAAAAGCTTCTCACAAGCTCATTTGTGAAAGCCAAACTTTGTAAATTAGTTTTTAAATAGCTCGGTTGGTAAGCTAGTCAAATCCGATTAATACATTTTCATTTTCAAGCTCATATAAGTGCTTAAATTTAAGCTAGAAAGCGCCTAGTAAACTAAAAGTGTCTTTGTGTAAGCAGTTTAAGTGTGTGCTTATTTTGGCTTGTTTAGTGCTTATTTATAAGTCATTTTGCTTTTTAGGTTGTTAATATAGCTTATTATCATTTACTTAGCTTATTCTCAGTTAGCCTTTTGCTTATTTCTAGCTTAATAGCATTTTAGCTTAAACCTTGTGCTTCTTCTTGTTTTTGCCAACTGTTGAAAAAATAAGCTCTCACTGAGCTTATTATTGGTTTTCATAAAAAGTCATAGTTTTATAAAGTGCTTATTTAAGTGTGTTTAACAAGTTGCAAAAAGAAAATCAAAAAAATAAATAGTTGCAAAAGGAGTTCTTTGGGATTGAACCACAGCCACCCACTCACCACACCACACACACACCATCTGCCCTAGGGTCTTTTTCAGTTTTCTTTTGCAACACTTAATACATAAGCCTTGTTTTCATTTTAAGCTTATACGAGCTATTTAGCTTATTTCTAGCTTATTTCAACTAGCTTTTCAACTTTTGTATTTTTATAGAATTGTATTAGTATAAAGTATTTTATAAAAAGTTTGATTTTCTCAATAGTTTTAGTATTTTTAAACATTTAATTAGTGTAAAATCTTATTTAATTCATAATAAAAATATAAAAGTCTAAAAATATAAATCTTTTTCTAAAATTTTCTTTTATCATATAGTACGTAATAAAATTGTTTTACACTTGTAGGACTTTTATTTCATAAATTTTACGTTTTTTGCTTGTATTTCGCGTAATTTTTATAAATAACTTACGTTTTCATTTTAACTCACGTTTTAGATAATTTAAGTTTACGTTTTAGTTAAAATAGTTTATTTAAGATATTTTGTTTTATAAAATCACAAAACATCATTGTAAAAATAGTGATAGCATTTATTTAATATATTTTAACTTTTAATTTCCTTTAATTTGCATTTAAGTCATTGTAATTTACAAATCTTTTCTTTAGGTATAATTATTCATCAAAATCCTTACTAATCACTATCCTTAGTGATTATTCGACATCTGTCTGTGTGAAACACCAATTCATCCTCCGTGGGACTTAACGACCCAGGAATCCACTATATTCCTCTGATCTTAAATTGCATTTGGTGTTTGACCTGTTTTGAGTTTCTTACGGTTAGCCATTCACAAGTGGCTAGCTTGTGTGAGATAACTTGACGGTTTTGCACCAATCATTGGACAGTATTGCTTCATCATCAATTGCTTTAGTTCAGTCCAAGTGGTTTTGTGAAACTTCTTCCATGCGATGGGTTGGGCATGAGCCTTCCACCAAGACAATGCATCTTCTGCAGTACCAAGTAGTAAATTTCACCTTGCAATCTTACGAGCAATCACTTAGAAAACACGGTTTCGAGATCTTCGAACCAATGAATAAGGCCAATGCGCCTTGATTTCTTTGAAGAAGGTAGGTTTTCAATTCATGAACTCCTTATATCCACATTTGCGATTCACCATGACTTCATTCGGTTGGCTTGATTTGGGGCTTCGTTTGTTGAACCGCCTCGGTGGTCATGCGACAAAGCAAGCACCAATCTCATTAGTAACCAGTCTTCGAATTGCATCAGGGGTCATCTCAGGAGTTGGAGTAGGGGTAGCTCTCGTTCTTGCCATTTTTCTAAAGACATACACTCAGATTTTAGGATCATTCAACATAAGTGTGAATTATTATAAAAATGGTTTCATAATAGTCAAGATCATCACATTATATCAATAGAGTATAATCATCATAAGAAAGAATCACAATATGTTAGAACCACACAATAGAATATATATAAGCGATCACTTGATTCCACAAACCGATAAATAGAAACATCATCATACATAAGAACATCAAGAAACAATAACCAAAATGCCATATGTCTATCATCCATACATAGTGATATGATACTCATACAATGTCACATAAATAGCTTGTTCGATGGTTTACAAAACATGCGAATACAAAGCCTTTATTAGTGCCACATGCGGCGAGGCTAAAGTACTAGGAAAAACTAAGTAGATGAACCACCGATCTAGAGGTCATCGGTGTGCCCTCACTCGGCAACAGATCACGGACTAGCTCGCGGATCATCCACTCTCTATCTCGTGCCTCCAATCTACGCTCCAGGAAGCGGTGTACGAGTCTCCATGATCATCATCCTCTCGGGGCTGCCGCCGCACGACTCCCTCCAACATCTCAGCTCTGTCCAGCAGTCCTAATCTATCTGACTCCATCCTCCTCTCTAACACTGTAACTGCCCCACTAGCTCTCTCACTCTGAGCACCAATCCTATCAAGCACTCTCTCCATCGTGGTCCTCCCGTTAAGGAGCTCTCCAACCTCATCCTCAATGTTCTTGATACGTACCAACGAAACCTCATCAACAAATGCCACAACATCCTCAAGCTGATCCTCAGCTCGCAGCACTCGGGCAGCTAACAACGGAATGGTATGATGAAGGGGTTCTCCCGTAGCGCTAGGTGCACCCTCCTCCTACCTCCATCGACTAATGAGCGGCATCATGTAGGACCAACGTCTAGCATCGACCCTCCCATGGACTCCGGCTCGGAGGTACCAAACCTGACACGATGATATGGAGTGCAGATATGCGGGTGAAATGGACTCTCTCCCTAAGAGATATCACCGGCTCAGTATGCATCACCAAGGGTGATGATGCACGGGGTGAGGATGAAACCGGTACGGTAGTGGTCTGATAGATGAATGTGGTAGGTGGTGGTAGTGGTGAAACAGGTATGAGTGGTGGTGTAGGGGCAGCTGATGATGGGAAAGCAGACGATGATGGTATGTCAGAAGGTGGAACAAAAGTGATGGGTGCCCTCACTCGTTTCCGAGCGGTATGCATAAAAGTAGCACCATACTTACGGTAGCGGAGGGTCGTCGAATGGCGCAGCTCGTGGGGTTTGAGAACCTAGCTCGCCCGCCTCTGCGAACCAGTGAGTGGTGAGCGGTGATGCGCGAAGTAGAAGACACGGAATCGTGGTGAGGGTGTACGTGATACAATGTCGGAAGGTGATAGCCACTGCGTGACTCGGATATCTCATCATAAGTGGGGGACCAAAAAGTGAGATGCTCGGGTATGGTCAAGGCATGTGGGGTGACAACGACTTCACCCTCCTCGAAGGGCTCAGTCTCAGAGGATACAGGTGCAATGAGAGCCGGTGCCATGGGAGTAGAGGCTGAGGACATAGTATCCTCCATCTCAATGTCGGAAGTCAGGTCATGGGATGTGTAGCAGAAGACATGGTACTGTAACAACCCAAAAGAAAATATGCATTTATAAGTATAAGTAATGTCATGCAGTAAATAAGATTTAGTTAGTCGCGCATAATCGCCGCGCAAATCTAAATGCCTAACTAAATGAAAGCTAGCATTATAAGTTTTTATCATGCAAAGTTTTACCGATCATGTATTATCGCTAAGCGAATCTCCTACATGTTATCGGTGAAGTAGGCGCGGAGGGCGTGAAGTGGCGGTGTAAAGCGGTCCATTTGAAAACGTGGTTATAGTCCAATTTGTTTTGAAAATACAAGTTGGTTCTCTATAACCTAGGCTCGATGCCAATCAGTAACACCCCAAAATCACAATGTGACAATGGAAGACTATTTGGGGTATTACTTAGAGGATCATAGTCATAAGTTATAGAAAGCGACTCTAAAGAGGCGTTTTAATAAAAGGTAGTTACCATTTCATAGAACTCGGTGTTTTGGAAACACAAAAGGAATACCACATGTTTTGAAGTTACACAAAAGATAGTTTAAACGTTTACGAAATGATAACTTTAATTGAAAACAACACCACTTCAAGCGTCCCATGACGTCCACTCCACGCCTTCATGATATTCTAATTTGTACCTGAGATGAACATGCTTAAAAAGTCAACAAAAAGTTGAGTGATATTCATAGGTTTAAATAAATGGTTGAACACAAGTAAGAGATGATAATTGCTTCGAATACAATCACCATGGAAAACATAGATTATTGTTATGCGATAAGCTCATGACACCAAACTAACGCATACACTAATTTTGGTGTAAGTAATAATATTGCCCTCGAGATGGAATTCCCAATTCCATAGTTAACCAAATATAGTGCGCCCGGTTATTTCCGATAACCGAGTCGGGTCGTTAATTCCCATAGTACTATCCACAATATTCGCGTTCACTAGCAAGTGATTAATGGTTCATGATGTAAGGGACTTATAGCGAGCAACTTAGGCTATAATAATAATGATCGAGGCAAGCATCAGTTTAAGAAAAGACTTGTGTTCTAGTTTATAGCATGCATCTCCTCATGGGGTTTGAAAGAAATAAATAAAGGCGAGGCTATGAACTCACCTTAGCAAATGGTATCCGAGTAGTGTAAAGTCAAGTAGTATGAGCACGTAGTACCGCCACGCGCGACCTATAATTAGTATGGCAAGTCTTAGTTTATTGTTTTATCCATGATTTAATGTATTGGAAGCGGTTGAAGTATTTTCAAGAGTTTGTGTTTATTGTTGCTTGTGTGGCAATGGTTAAGTTTAAATAAGTTTCGAAATGCTTGTAAGTTTTGGTCCTTGAAAAAAGGCTTATGTATATAATTATATGAAAATAGTCATGACGAATAAGTCCTTGGTTTGAAAACAACCGAATTACTGAGTATGTAAAGATAATTACAAGTAAAGTGTGTGTGGTGTTTATACGTCGTCGGTACATAATAAATATTTACGTCAAGTATTTATAATATAAGTGTTTATGTTCAACTATAAGTATTTATAAGTGTATGTATACTATATTAAATTATTGGGTGATGTGTTAGAAAAAGGTTTATGTTATATTTCATATAGTTAATATCCTTTTATCTAGTTTTTGTACTTTTAGTCGTATTTATGAAAATAAACCATGTATAGAGTTTTTAACAAAAATCGGGCATGACCTAATCTTAAATATAAATTTTCCCCTTATGCAAATTGTCGCAAAATATTTCATGTCAATATACTTTATATATTATTTAACTAGGTTTAGTATGAACTTTTATTGAGAAGACATTAACTAGTTCCTAAAAGTCTAAGTACTAAAAGTGTAATTTTGTCAAAAGAGTTTAATAGGAAAAGAAAGGAGGAGCCAAAAGTCGGTGGCGGGTTTGAACCGAGACCTCACGCTCACATTGTCAACGTCCCAACCAGTGGACTAGCTCCACTTTGGTGCTAGCTTTCTCCCACAGTGGACTTATAAGGCATGTTTAGGCTGCGTTTTTCTTTAGTACAACATACACAGTAGCAGGCATGCATGCGTGTGTTTGAGATTTGTTTCTGTTTCAGTTTCGTCGGGTGAAAACACAAGTCCAAGGTGAGCCATTTAACATTATTCCAAAGATGTGTCAATACTCAAGTTAGCTTTAGGTTTATAGTTACTTAGTTATTTGTTTTTAGTCCAAAGAAAACTCCATTTAAACCGTAAATGTGTGTGTGTGTGTCGAGTAAACAAACAATTAAGCACTAGCTTATTTTCTTTTGAGATGTTCACAAATATTAAGCAAATTTCAAGATTACCACACAAGCTCGAAACACAAGTTCCTACTCATATGTGTTTATATTGTCGAGTAGTATACAAGAACATGTTTTATTTTTATTTTCAAACTTGAACATATTAGTAGTATGTCATGAAATATCAAATGTACATATTTAAGCTTATGTGTAAGATTAGTTTAAGAAGGAGACCTTACAATGATTTGAGTGAGGTTCGAACAAGAAAGAGACCAAGGACAATCTTTATAACCCAAACTTGCTTCCAAGCTTCTAGCTTATTTCTAAAACTTTTTACCCAATCTTCCAAGACCAATCTTTGAATACACTTAGAGGTTTTGGTGAAATTTTGCAAGTGAAATGTGTAATGAGACTTGTGGCTCGTTGGGTTTTTAAGAAGGAAAAGAGAAGGACTTTTGGTTAATGACCAAGAGTTTATGTGGGCCTTGATACATGCAATTTGATTACACTTGAACCTAGGATGTATTAAGGAAAAACAAGCAAAGGGTTGTGGTATTGGGGTGGTATCTGACCAAGGACAAGGAAGAAAAATGTGTCATAATGCATTGTTACATGTTGGGTAATATGTGTACTACTCAAGGTTGTTTAAAAGTCAATGTGTTTGCAAAATTTTGAAGAGATGTGTGTGTATTGTGTAGGTGTGTTCGGTTACAAGGAAGAAAAAGAAAGGATCTCATTTAGGTCCAATAGTCTAGTGATTAACAAGGTGTATGGATATTATATGTTATTAATTAGTTCATAATGTGTAAAGTAGCATTTTCACATCTTTTTAACATGACATGTGACACTATGAGTTGTAATTTGGGTGGCAACGTGTAAGATTATTTTAAATTTTCGTTATGTATTTCGTGTCCCGTTTGAGCTTAAATGTGGGTCGCGGTGTCCCGTTTTCGCTTTTGACCAAGCGTGTAATATATAATTTTGAGCATGTTTTTATAAAGGTAAAAATAAAATATTAATTCTAACTCGTAAGAAATATTTATTTGACCTTAGCCATAACTAATTGAGTGTCGGTACGCATGCGGCTCGTAAGACAAGAAAATTTCTTATGAGACTGATTTAGCTATCAGTAAATATCGGGCATGATTAGATAAGACTACTCGGAGATGCATAAATTTTTATGCAATAAAATGAAACGTACATGTTAAAATGCTCAACTTAGCTCAAATAAGTTTTGATAAACAATCTAGTTTATTAATATGAAGGTTGATGATAGTGAAATTTTACAGGTGGCTACAGTACCAACCCCTTAAGAGAATTCCGTCCGCGGAATTTTAGTTTACGGTGGTTGTCGGAGTTGAATTTGCAAATAGATGCGGGTACTTAACACGCATGGTTTCTTCGCGCTCCCACGTGTACTCCGATCCTCTCTTAGAGTTCCATCTAACCTGAGCGATAGGGATGCGACTTTGCTTAAGTCGCTTGACTTCCTATCCATGATTTCAATTGGTTCTTCGACAAAGTTGAGCTTGTCATCGAGTTTAATCTATTTTAGTGAAGCGACAAGAGATTCATCCGACAAGCATTTCTTGATTTGAGGCGTGAAAGGTAGGGTGTACTCTACTAAGTTCTTCCGGAGGTCAAGCTTGTAAGCAAGGGCGATTCTTTCGAGAATTTTGAAAGGGCCAATGTATCGAGGGTGTAACTTTCCTCGTTTTCGAATCGAACTTTTCCTTTCCAGGTGATACTTTCAACATGACTCGATCACCAACTTGAAATTCCATGGGTTTCCTTCTAACATCGGCGTAACTCTTTGTCGATCTCTAGCGACTTGAAGTCGTTGGCAATTTGCACAATCTTCTCGGTTGTTTCTTGGACAAGCTCGGGTCCGATGAGTTGGACATCTCCAACCTCGCCCAACAAATCGCCGATCGACACTTTCGACCATAGAGTGCCTCGAATGGAGCTGCCTTGATGCTAGCGTGGTAACTATTTTTGTAAGAGAATTCCGCCAAAGGCAAGTGTTTATCCCAACCTTTTCCAAAGTCGATCACACATGCTCGGAGCATGTCTTCCAAGGTTTGGATAGTCCTTTCGCTTTGGCCATCGGTTTGAGGTGTAGTGACAGACTTCATATCATCAAAATTAAACTTCTTAAGTATGTCAGATACATACTTGTCTTGACTTATGAAAATGCCTTCCTTTGACTCGCTTAACTTGAAGTCCCAAAAGAAATTTAACTCACCCATTGAACTCATTTGAAATTCCTACGCATCGGTTGCTCAAACTCCTTAACCATAGGCTGTTTGGTAGCTCCAAAGATGATATCATCAACATATACTTGAACTATCATGATATCCTTCTTTTCTCTTTTGATAAACAAAGTCTTGTCGATAGCTCCCCTTCTGTAACCATGTTGTAATAAGAATGTGGAGAGCCTCTCATACCAAGCTCTATGTGCCTGATGAAGGCCATAAAGAGCCTTAACAACATTGTAGACTTTGTTAGGATGTTTAGGATCTTAAAAACCAGGAGGTTGTTTAACATACACTTCCTCTGTAATAGTACCATATAAAAAAGCACTTTTGACATCCATCTGGTAAACCTGAAATCCCATATATGAAGCAAAAGCAAGAAATATTCTAATAGCTTCAATTCTTGCTACAGGAGCAAATACTTCATCATAATCTACTCCTTCTTCTTATATGTAGCCTTGAGCTACTAACCTTGCCTTGTTCTTGATGACATTACCTCTTTCATCTCTCTTGACTCTGAAAACCCATCTGGTTCCAATAACTTTCTTCCCATCTTGAAGATCACATAATACCCAAACTTCTTGAAGTAGAAGGACCAATGATTTGATCAGTGGGATGATTCTTATGAATCCTTAAGATTTGAGACTGTGGAACTCCATACGCATCATCCAAGTTAGTTAAATCGGCATCTTCATTGGAATCGAGAAAATACCTTCATCTCGCAAACTCATCATCGGTTTCCTCTAATCCGGGCATGGTAGGATCATCCAAATCATCTAAAATCTTGTCAATGAGTACAATGATACTTTGGTCGAAAATCTTGTCAAAAATCTTGTAAGAGTATTCTTGATATTAGTCTTTTCTTTGTTGCTTCATAAGCTCTTCTTTGTTCATCGAATAAGAATGTGCCATTACATCTTGTAAAAGCATGTCGATTAAGTGTCTCTTGAATATCTTGATCTTCATGAGATAGTGAAGTTTTAGTATATCGAGATTTCTATGTTGGGGCATCGGTACTTTGCTTTGGAACTTGATTACTTTGCTTTGTAGCATCGGGAACAACATCGGATCTAATATGAACTCCATGAACAACATCTTGTGAGTCTTCTACATCATGTCTTGGTTGATTTTCTTCTCTAACGGTACATAGTTCATAGAAGGAGTTTAAACTTCAAGATCAAACATCTAATCGGGACCTTTACCCTCCGATTGTCTTGATCTTCTAAAACTCAACATGAAGACAATCTTGAATCTTCTTAGTGACTACATTGTACACCCTAAATCCCTACTTGTTGGTGCAATAACCCAATAAATATCCTTATTTTGACTTGCCATCAAACTTTCCCAAATTATCAATTGTGTTTAAAATAGTAAGAGGGCATCCAAAAGGCTTCATAAAGCGAATGTTGGGTTTGTTACCCATCGACAACTCATAAGGTGTCTTCATCGTGGTTTTTATGGCGATACTGTTGAGTACATAGCAAGTAGTACTTACGACTTCAAACCGAATTGAATAGGTAGTTGTGAGTGCGCAAGCATAGTTCTATTTGCTTCAATCAAAGTCCTATTCTTCCTCTCGCAACACCATTCTTTGTGGTGTTCTTGCAATCTTGAACTCCCTCTTGATTCCTTTGTTAGCACAAAATTCATCCATAAGCTTGTTCTTAAATCCAGTTCCATTGTCACATCTAATACCTCGACCTTGAGTCTCAATTGGTTTTCGATTGCTATTATTAATGTCGAATAGCATCAAAAGTATCATCTTTAAATCCCAAGAAAAATACCCAACCGAATCTCTGTAATCATCTGTAACAACTAAGCGGTACTTTTCTTGTTTAAACTTGCCACGAGAGAGCAGGACCAAATAGATCCATATGTAATAACTCCAAAGGTTCTCTAATTGTCCTCTCCTCAAGCTTTTGCATGAAGCTTTATGTTGTTTTCCTTCTTACAAGCCAAAGCAGAATGTTCATTCTTGTAAGTCTTTGAAGGTAGACCTCTAACTAAATTGCCTTTGACCGGTTTGTTGATATTCTTGAAGTTTACATGGCCCAATCTTCTATGCCAGCGATGTGCTTCTTGATTGTTGCTTTTGCCACTAAGCGGTGGCTCTTCCATAAAATTAAGACTCTTCATGTCCGGACTATACACATCATTGGTTCTTGGTACTCGAGTACTACCAAGTTATCATCAATATCGTAAATTCGGAAGAAAGGATGAGACATTACGTGTCGATGAATAACACATGATGCTTTTGTCACGATTTGAGAAACCGACAATAAGTTGAACTTGACTCCTTCACATATCTAACATTCTCAAAATCTATATACGATTTGATAGTTCCTTTCGGTAATCCTTCCTCCATTGGGATCATTCCCAAATGCAACTCTTCCTCCTCAAAAGATCTAAAATCGTGAATATCCTTGTCTCTGTCATACTTCGAGCAACCACTATCTACAATCAAATGATCTTTAAGCTCCTCTTCCGGGTTGCCCCGCACAAAGATTTAGAGTTAGTCTCTTTTAGGAACCCAAGCCATTCTTGACTTGTGTTCCTCTTGTGGAGTTACAAACTCAAATTCTTTGAGTATGTAATTTCCAATTTTTCAAAACATGATCCAAGATTATCTTTTGATTTTTAGCATGTGGATTTTCAAAACTTTATGGATTTTCAACAGAACTCTCTTTGCAAAATCATTCTCTTTTCTTGTATTATGAAAACATCAGATTCACTTTTTGTTGAAAGTACGGTTTGTCCTCAGTGATGCTTTCTCTCTTAACTCATTCGGTTTAACACTTGGTTCTGTGATCTTGATCCCTATGTGAATTGTAGTACCTTCTAGGTTGATAGTAATGAGATCTCCTAGGATTTACGTGCCAAGTGGTATTTGCGGTACCTTGGTTTGTCCGGCGGTACTTTGAGAAGGTACTCCTTGTGAAGTCTTGATGGTTTAGAAAAGGTCTTCTCGGTGGGGTACCTATGATCCGGTGAGAAATTCTTTGTGATTGACCCTATTAGAATTATTCCAAAGCTGGTTTGTTCTCTCTAGGTTTCGGTTAGCGAGACCTATTCTTTGAAAATTTCTAAGATATTACGAATGATGTTCACAATCCTTGATTAAATGATTAGGACTAAAACACACAAAACACGGTTTTCACCCATACTCCCAATATGACTTCTTTTATGTCTATGACCAAAACTATTGTGCCTTCTAGGTGAATGATTAAATCTGTTTTGACCAAAATTATCCCAAAAGGTTTAGCAAGATCTTGTTTTGAAAAGGTTTTCTGAAGGTCTGCTTGTGGAGCGATACTTTGAGTAGAAAGTCTTGCTGACTTTGAAAATTTGTTTCAACAGATTCTTTTGGGGTTTTAGACCTAGATTGACCAATAAGCTTCTTCCTAAACTCTAGGCTGTCTACACCAAAGCGTGAAACATTAGGTCTTATGGGTTGATGACTACCAACTGGATGTGGAACAGCATGATAACCTCTGTCTTTCTTATACTCAGGAGGTGATTCACTAATTGAACCCTCATTATTATCCGTGTCTACAGAATTAATGAGTTCATCATCACTAGTGGTAATATCCTCAAAATCACCATCATCCTTATCACTAGATGTGTTTTCTTCTATGTTATCAAAGTCCATACCAAAACCTAAGCCGGTTCTAATGTATGCTCTTCTCTTTTTGAACATAAGTAACATGTGACAGACATTCTTTCCAGGCATCAAACTTTGCTAACAAATCATCTCTCCTTAGTGAGTTTCTCAATTTTAGCAATTTTACGGTTTAGTTTCCATTCACTAAGTTTTAGCTGGTAATCTGTTGTTCATATTTTCGTACCAAGCCATTTCATTATTTTCATGTGTTATAATTTTGGCTTCCATTGACTCTAAGGTTATTTGATAACTTTGCTACCTCGAACCTAGCCTTAACACAATTATCTCTTTCAAACACATAATTATTTAGCGGTTTTGATAGAAATCATGACAATTTGAGCATACCTCAGATATAGGGGTTGAACTTGGTGAAGTAGCTACCATTGCAAGTAGAACAGGATCATCTTCACACTCCAAGCTCTAGTCGAATCCTCCAAACCCATCTCCAGATTCCAAAGCAGCATGATCAACTTCCTCATCAAAAGCAGTGCTCGGTCAAATCATCTGAGAATCTTCAACCGCTTCTTCCATGCTACCATACAATAAGTCACCGGTTCATCATCAAACTCTTCCTCCGGTCAACTTGACAAATTCTCTTGAGCAACCAAAGCCTTTGTTTGAGAATGGAATTTCTTTTAGCTCCGACTTTGGTTTCTCGGTCATCTGTTTGCTTGATATTTAGCAAACCTACACTCCCTGCAAAGTGTCGGTCTTTTGACAATTGAAGCATTCAATTTTGGATTTGTCAAAAGTGATTCCTGTTTAGGTTTGAAGTCGATGCTCTTTCCTATTTTCTTCATATACTTCTTGATCCTTGCAGTGATCAAAGCAACTTGCCACCTGATATCAATCTTTTCTAAAGCATCCTCATCAATCTGGGAGAGATCTTCTTCATAAACGACAAGTAAAGAAGCTTGTTGTGCAAAGAAAGAACACACAACTTCATCTGAATGCATAGTAGTAGGTGGTGGGGTTTCTTGAGCATAGGTGTGAAGCGATATACGAGGCAGTACTGAGGTACATGCTTTGAGTTGGAGAAGCGGTACTTTTGGTGGAAATCTTGACCCTCTTTTCGATGATAGAAAAGCAATCTTGTGTGACTTAGAACTTGTTTGACCATTCATATCATGCTCATATACCTTGAGATGATTGTAGAGATCATCAAAGTCCATAACATCTAAGCACAGTTGTCCTCACGATCATAGTAGCAATCACATGCCATGTGGATGGCAAACTCCTTAGAAACTTGATTAGCATCTTCAATGAAACTTACACTGGTATAACTCCAACATGTTGAGGAGATTTTGAAACCTATCATATGCGACATCAAGACTCTCTCTTTCACCCACGGTGAAAGTTTCAAACTGTTGCAAGAGATTTATGTGCATCTTCTTGAAGCTTCATTCCTCCAATCTGGTCTTAAGAGCAGCCAGTCGCTTAGCATCTTTAGCATCATGAAACTTGAGAAGATGACCATCGGAATGGCGACGAGAATATTTAGAGCCTTCTCTTGATTCCTTAAGGTTGTTCTTGGTAAGGCTGGTTTGGGTGCTTTAGGTTGTCCGAGAACATCTATAGGATGCGGAACTACTTCATTGCCATTGACAATTACATTCCATAGAGCATGGTCTATAATGGCAATGTCTTGCCTCATCTTCATACACCATAAGTCATATTAGCCTTCTTGATTACGAGGAATCCTCATTGAGGTGATGGAAGGTGGTGGAGCAGAATCATCGACATCTTTAGGTTTTGTTGTAGGTTTTAGGGTTTCTTCTTAGTCGAGTTTCCACACAAGCTCGATACCACTTGTTGGATCGATGTACTCTAACTTAAATAGCTTGTTGGGTTTAATAACCCGGATAAATCCTAAGTTATTAACAGAGAGCTCTTGAGCAAGCTCTATTAAATATGCGAATTTACTTAACAAAGCTAAGAAGAATAACTTTAACTATGAGCGATTTTATTAATAACTCTAACTCGCTTATTACGGATCTTTAACAACTCTAATAATATCGATCTTCTCTCTAAAACTCTAATAAAATCACGTGCGTATTATGCCAATCTAGGGTCCTTTTATAGGCTCAAGGATACCTAGTGGGTTTACAATATGTATCCTTATGCGTCAAGTAATCTAACATAGAATATTCTAGAATTACAAGACTTTCAATAAGCGAATAAAGCAGTTCTTTGATCTTGCGTACTTTGACCTCGTATGCAATTTTATCATTAAGCAGTACTTTGACTCTTTGACTTTTCCAGTACTTTGTAGTTTTACAGTACTTTATCTTTCTGTAACACTCTGTCAATCTTCAGCACTTTCATATCCCAACATAGTCCATATTGTTCACACATACCTTCCCCGGAAGACTTGAATCGCATAATATGCAAACCCCATTACTCTGATCCAAACATTATCCATACACGGGATATCCGAGAAGAGTACAAGCCTCTTGCAATCATCCTACGTGAAAATGTTTAGAGTCTTAGGGGAAATCGAGAAATCCTTCCCGCTTGTTGTGCTCACATAATGCATTGTTTGCTAACACAACAACCATACAATCTCGCCTACTTCTTCGCAAGGCGAATTGTAAATCTTCAAGGCTCCAAGAATAAACTCATCCCTTATGGAATGTTCTTGATGCACCTTTATCATAACATCATGCACTTCCATCCTCAATTTCAAAGTCCGTTGTACGTACTTGTGAACAAGATGATGAAACCTCTAAACGCATCTCTCATGAAGACTTTCTTCATTCCTGAATCGGCAAACACTCATCAACCATTTGATGATCCATCTAGCGAAAACGCTCAAGGAACTTAGCTTTCTTCCTAAATAGGGTCAATCCTTAGTATCCATGCTTTATCAATGTAATCCAATTTCTTTCATGAAATAAAACATCTTACATTTGATATCTTATTATTAGAACCTCTTAAACTAATCTTGAAATATGATGCATTGTCAAAATCATTGCATACCATTTGTAAAGGTTCTGCTTAGCAGATAGACGGATCCCAATGTTTGTGCTAGACGGATCCCTACTTTAGGGAACCGTGGGATCCGGCGAACAGAAAATGCAATTGCAATCACTGTATTTCAAAACATGTCTTTAGATCACTTCACACTAAGCTAGACATAGTGCCTTAAGACAAATTGAGTCATTGTCAAAGTCGAGTAAATTTGTTAGGACCGAAAAACATAAGATTTATGTGGTTTGGGAGGTCGAGGTTGGTGGAAGAAGATGAAGATCTTCATCCTTTTTAGAGAGAGAAACTAAAGAGAGGGAGGAGAAGATAAGGATAACTTTATTAAGAAAAACACACAATACACTTAACCAAATGCTTCACCTCACCCCTCATGGAGAGTCATGAGGGGTATTTATAGGCTCAAAAAACCTTAACTTTGCCACTTAAGCGATACTAGTCCCTATGGGCAAAGTATTCTACGCATCTAGTCCATTTCACGTATGTGACGTTATCTTTATAAAAAAGCGAGGCTAACAATCTCCCTCCAAGATAGCGTCACACGTGAATGGTTACAATGAGACCTATAAATGCAAAACAAAGTAAATTACAATAGTAATGAACAATGTTGACTTTCTTGAAGCGCAGAGTCTCGTAGTATGATCTTGAGGCAAACTTGAAGTTTTCCTTCCGATGACCTCGGCATTTGATCTTTGGCACCGCGGCACAAATTCTTGTAGCTCGAACTTCAATATAGCGGTCTAGTTAGGTTATTACTCCCTCCTAACTAGTGAGCCTTTTTCTTTCTTTTGCTCCTCCCTGAACCGACAACACTCTTCTAACACGCAGCGGAGAAAGTAGACTCTTCTAGCGCAATGGTTGTCGTCGGGAATATCGTAACAACATAACTCACTTAGTATTGCATCCAAGTTGGTAAAAAGCCCCGATGTACACACATTACTTCTCCTTCTTTGGTCTTAAGCACAATTCCCTTCGTCAATCCAATTACAGAAGATGAAATACCAATTTCTCCCTCCTGATGGTTGCGAACCATCGGAATCATCATAATGTTGCGTACATGCCGTATTACCTTCTTGATGCAATTTGACATCCTAGCTTGATCAAAATTCTGTGAGAATATGTCGCAAAAATACTCTCAATACGTTTTCTCTAACCAACCTTTTATCGAACCTCCTATGAATTCACCGGCTAATTGTAATGACCACATATGGAAAACCCGATCGACTAACTTGAAAAGGAAGTAAACATCCCAACTTTGTGACTTCTGCTTGTTCTAAATTTTGAACAATCCACATTGCGTGTGACACCAAGTACTAAAACTTCCTCAAAGTGACAGTTATACACTGTGAGCACTATAACGTAACTCCTTACATCAGTTATAACCATATTGTCAAATTTCATAATGTGCTGCAACAAGTTATCTTGAGACATGCATCCAACCAACCATCGTCTCAACGATAAAGAAGTTCACCCATGAAACGTCACTTCAATTTCTCGTCAATAATACCGCACAAAACCCGTAGTCATTTTTTTCGGATCTTCGCTCAATAGTGAATTATGTATCCTCCGTGAAAATATATGACATGAAAGAGATACCACAGCTCAAGCGGTTATAACTCGGCTCGATACCACTTGTTAGGACCGAAAAACATAAGATTTATGTGGTTTGGGAGGTCGAGGTTGGTGGAAGAAGATGAAGATCTTCATCCTTTTTAGAGAGAGAAACTAGAGAGAGGAAGGAAAGATAAGGATAACTTTATTAAGAAAAAACACAATACACTTAACCAAATGTTCACCTCACCCTCATGGAGAGTCATGAGGGCTATTTATAGGCTCAAAAACCTTAACTTTGCAACTTAGCGATACTAGTCCCTATGGGCAAAGTATTCTACGCATCTAGTCCATTTCACGATGTGACGTTATCTTTATAAAAAGCTAGGCTAACAAAATTCATACTCACGTATAACTCATAGATCACACTCAAGGCGATTGTAGATCTATCGTTTCACTTAAACCCATTACTCTTCGCTCTCAAGCTCACTCACCATTTCTCACATGATCCTCACATCTAACTTTGGAAATCTTTCAATTATGGCAAAATTGATCATTGATGCGAGTTTCTTGACCATGTCTTAATATTTATAATGTCTCGTTATACCTATGGTCTACCCTAGTGTACTAACGGGTAATGTACCCGATCGTGTGTAGTGTAGTAATCGGTAAAGCCGAGGTCGTCCCAAGAGCTATGCGTGTTGGATTATTACTAAGTCTAGGTGTCACAGTTAATAATGGTTTCGATAGTGATTTAATTAATTAAACTACTAAAGCGAATAAAACATAATAAAAACAAATAAATGATAAAGGAAATCAATAGAGGAGAGTGGTGCTAACATAGTTAATCCTCCTAGCTAGTTATGTCTCGTCTACTTACTTCCAATTAATTCTGTGGGGTCAAAGTCGAGAGGACGACATTTGGTCAATTCGCCATAACCTATCAAAGCAAAGATGCCACCACGGGAGAAGTCGGTGTCCCTCATAAATCTTGTTGTTCCCGGTCCCTAAGCCAAGTCATTAAGTACCGCTACATGCTAGATTTATAATAGTGAATGCCGGCCGTTAGGAACTTAGACACGCACCCCTAATTCTTAAGTTCATCCAAGCGATAGGTGATCGGTTGGTCAAATCGCACAAGTAGAAAGGGTCGTCGGTTGATCATATCTTACCCTTCCGTCTCGGTCCACTCACCTAGGGTCGGTTGGTCATATCTCCTAGGCAATTGGCCTCACCGCCATTCAAAACTATCGAACCAAGGGTGGCTACCAATAAACTATGCATGCATACACTTAGAAATAATTATGCGGAGTAAAGTAAACGCAAACAAAATAATTAAGGAATCATAACTAGGCCAACACCAAGAGGTGCTTAGCCGCTCATATTAATCATGCAAACCAATTCAATATTCAAAGGCACGAAATACATGAATTGAAAGTAAAAGAAATATAAAACGCTAATGCTTATCGTAGGGAGTGATTTCTCCTCTGGAGACGACTCCATATGCTCCTCTAGACCTGCCTTGAGCTTTTTCCCACGTTCTCGAGTGTTGTGTGTGGAATGGGATGATTAGAAATGTTGGAATTCGTGGGATATTTATAGGCCGGATCCGGGTTCTGGCGTAACTAATATAAGAGTTACGTCGTAACCTTCTATTCTTCGTATTTTGCAAGAGATCTGCTTTGGTTACGGCGTAACCTTATGAGTGGTTCGCCGTAGTCTTCAATAAACTTCGGTTACGTCGTAGTAGATGCGATGATTACGGCGTAAGTATCGGCGTGGAACCTCATTTGACCAAATATAGTTACGTCGTAACCTTTGGGAAGAGTTCTGCGTAACCTTCGATAAGTTGGTTTTCGAGTCACGCAATAGTTACGGCGTAATGTGAGAGACGAGTTACGCCGTAACTTCTTCAAAGTAACATCTTGTGATAAATCTTTAGATAATTCTCCAATTCCGCGTCTCTTTAGCTCCAATGCTCGTAATTTACACGAAAGTGGAAAACAAGCGTAAATCCATATAAATGATATAAATTACAAGCATTATCGGAAATTGACACTTAACATTCAGGACCATTTGATTTTATCAAATATCCCCCACGAACTCTACTTGCCCTCAAGTAGACTTTATTAGAAAGATTCCTAAAAGATATCTCCCATAACTTTGGAAAATATAAGTTTATAAATCTCTTATGCTAGAATAAAACAAAGCCGAACACCTCACGAAAGGGAACAAAACACTCAAATCTCTCAACTATTCTAAGTGTCAATTTCGGGTGATCTCTCAATCGCATCATAGCATGTATTCTATCATAAGCTTGACGGTTACACAAATCTCCACCACTAGAGTTAAGGGCTAAACAATTCTCGAAGGCAATATGGGTAGACACGACAAAGGTTAAGGGTGACTCGTCATTACTAACATGTCACGTGAAGTGGACAAAATCAATGACACATGACCAAATCCATGGCCAAGACACCAAAGATTGCTCATTGCATCACCTAGACACGCTTCGTGACTAAAGGGTAGGATAAGACATGGGATATATAAATGGTGTAAAATAAAAACAAGTCGGTAGTCTAAATCTATAACCAAGTCATCACCACTTACCGTCCGCCCAAAGTTCAAGCTTTGAAGTCAAGAAACCGGATCATGAAATATAAGGTAGATGTGTCATTAGAGGGCGTCGTGATGAGCACACTACCTTTTCTTCAACTCACTGGCATAACTACCAACTCAATCTTCAAATGTGACCGAGGTGGCCTCCTCGATACTAAATCTATAAAGCTCATAACATAGTGCTTATAACATCGCACTTTACAATAACATAACAACCATTTTTTTTCAACATAACAATAACAACATAACATAATATCCCCCCCACTTGAGATGAACAATGGGAATTCGGGGGGTCTTCAATGATCTTCAGGAATGTTGTCGATGAAAGCGTGATTTCCGAACCTTTCCACTCGAACGTTGAACTTAGGCAAATGATAACTTCTCAATCACAAATAAAGACTACAGGGTAGGCTAAGGTGTATAGGTGTATCAAAACAATATATCGGGTTAACAAAATGAAAGGAATGGCTCGGATGGGTGTATCTAGGGTATCTTGCACTAAAGGTGAGTGCAACAAAGGGTTTCACATGGGGTCGAGAAGTCGAGGTGACTAATCGATAGACACACAATGGTAGGTCGTTGGGTGATAATCCTATAATATTGCCTTCTAAAACCGAAAAGTCCAAATACATCGAGCTAACTCAACATACCTCGTCTATGGTCTTGAAATGATGCAAAGGCCAAGTTCTAAAGTTTACAAGCTACCCAAGACACTCATAATTTGGTGGATTTGGGGTAAAATATTGGAAGCGGATAAGGCTAATCTCACCATATAATATCAAGGGTTGTATGTGCTCGGCTAAGATCTAATCTAGTTAGGTTAAGAAAAACATGTCAAAATTTTAAAAATGGCACAATTTTTCAAAATAAACTAGGAAAACGAGGGCAAAATAATGTTCAAGAGATAACTCTACTCCGTCCCCCACTTGAATTGTTCAAAGTCCTTTTGTACTAAGCATTAAATAAAGGTGAAGAGAAAAGTAGAATTAGGCGAGAACTTCCCGAAATTTGCTCCATAAAGAAAGAAGGCCCACGAAAAGAGGCGTGCATTCGTATAAGCATCATGAACAAACTTGATCCACGAAATCACACTACCGACAAGCATAATTCTAAAAGAAAAAAAATGAAAATGAAAATGAAAAACAAACCTAACTCACTTTCGTAGGAATCACGGTTGCATTTAGCGAATGCAACAAGCCTTTAAACCACTTGGTGTCCCAAGTGGACGAGTGAAGTCTCGTGAGGGTTTACAGAACACGCCCACAAAGTTCATTTAAAATACTAATACAAGGTTATTGTGTTTTAAATTGAAAGAATTAAACCGAGAGGAAGGTTACGTCGTAACTCTTTTGAGGGAGTTCTGTTTATGTGGCAAAACGACATAAGTCAAAGCGAGTGGTTACAGCGTAACTATTGAAATGGTATTACGCCATAATTGGTAATGCGTCAAAATTCTGCGCTAAAGGTTGGTTATGGCGTAATCACTAAGATGAGTTACGCCAGTAACTCGTCGATCGACAAGCTGCAAAGACAATTACTTCCTCGTTTCCTACAAAATGGTTAGAAAACACAAAACCCTATAGAAATGGAAAGAAAACAAAAGAAATGGATAATTCGGGTTGTCTCTCGAAAGAGCACTTTTCTTTATTTACGAGTCTTTAAGTTAGACTCAGAGCCGCGGGGCTTCTATGGGGGCCTTTGGACTTCCCCGACTTCCTCCATGTCATTTTTCTTTGAATAAGGCTGGTCCCAAACATGCGGAGAAACAAACCGAGTCATTGTGTATCTTTTCTGCAGGAAATTAGCTTGTGTTCATTCGAA
Organism: Chrysanthemum lavandulifolium; assembly: GCA_022545495.1. Lineage (NCBI taxonomy): Eukaryota > Viridiplantae > Streptophyta > Magnoliopsida > Asterales > Asteraceae > Chrysanthemum > Chrysanthemum lavandulifolium. The sequence continues at coordinate 110,032,138 of CM040239.1, read as the reverse complement.
ACGAAATTTAGCCTCGTCTTTCAATTTTATTTTATCATACCCAAACTTTACTCGTAACCAATTATCAAAGGAGATTCCCCTGTATCCTACTTCACTTCTCTTACCTTCGTCAAAACATGCCCATTCCTTGCGTTTAAGCCATTTAGGTTCAGGGAATTCTCCTCCATCACATATCTTGTGGTTGGGGTTGCATGTAGGCATTGCCATCGTGTAGTCATCAGTCTTGATAGCGGGTTCACAAAAATGTATGGTCCAATCAATTTCGGTGAACCATTCGTTAAAAACATTATGCCCTTGTAACCATTTGTTCCTAATAAGATTCTTGTCTTCCCAGCACCACCAAACTTCCGCAGCATCTTTAATCATACGAATGAGGTGCTTTCCTCCTCCATTGCATCGTTTTTGAAAAGGAGAACACGAGGGTAATGTTACTTTGGTCCCCTCAACTAAACAAGTATCGGGAACACAACGGTGAATTCTTCCTTTACAACGAATCGGTACAGAAACGGGATCTCTTCCTCCTCTTTTCATCGTCACTTGATTCGTGCCCTGCAAATGGCCAAAAGATGAAGGAGGAAACCTATCGGAATCATCTAGTTCAATCCTTGGTGATTCCTTAGTCGTAATAATTTTGTATGGTTCAAGGATTAGGTTTTATCCAATATAAATTCCATTATATCGCCACAGTATCCACCGTAATATGCTAATGTGTCCGAGAGCGGTTTACCGAGAATCAAATGTTCCTTTTGTTTCTCTCATTGTCGATGACTATAAATTTCGGGTGAAACAAATTTATCGACCTTGATACAAGTACCACCTGTAATTCCTAAAGGGTAACCTTGGTGTCATCGCAGTTTAATCAAGATATCTGTTTCCCAAATATGGATTATCTTAAGTTTTAGGAATATGGAAAGCGGCATGATGTTTATGCAAGATCCAATATCAACCACCCTAAAATATTAATACTACCGGTGAACATGGATGACTAACCCGTTTGCGCTAATATCCTTAAGCGAAAATAAACTTGTTCACGACACGGATACGCTTTACGAATTACAGTTACGCCGTAACTCGTGGAATTGGTTACGGCGTAACCGCTTCCGCATGTCGACAATTGTCGTCTCTAATTCATCGGTTGAGGATTCACGTTCCTCAACCACCTCTCGAGAATTGAAAACAACATTGCATTCCCCATGTGCTTGGTTTCATTAAGTTCAATTTCATCTATCTCGATCTTGAGTTTTCAATCATTGCTCCAAGATTTTTAGGGTTTCGTCGTGCACGGAAAGATTTTTATTTGTGTTTTCACGAAACCCCTTAACCATGTATCTTGTTCTTTTGTTTACAATTTGAAGTTTCCGTGAACTTGTTAATTGTTTCTTCAAGACCGGGCTTTCTTTCTCCATAAGGCCCACGGTTGTAATTTCCACGATACCCATTACTATTTCGATTATCTCCGTAAAACGGTTGATTTTCTCCATACTTGGCTTCTTCAATATCTTCTTCGTCGACATGAGGACAATTTTTAGTGAGATGTCCTCCTCCACAGCTTTCACAACCCACTTGGATGGCATGAACGGTTTCTCTGACCTTCAACATATCTCGACTAAGATTTTCAATTTTACTAGCGATTCTTTGCAATTTAAATCAAAACTTCCGCCTTGGTTTCTATTACATCCTCCGTCGTGCTATTTTCGAGAGTGATCCGCCATTTTTGAATGGCTTCAATTGCAGAGTAGGAGTCATGTTCGGGATGGGTCTTTGATAGTCCAAAGATCGCCTTGTAGTTATGTTAATTCCTTTGTAGAAGATGTTGACCTTTTCTTTGGTTGTTCGGATCATTTGTAGGACATTTATAAAGGAGATCGTTGTATCTATCCTAGGCTTGGTACAACGTTTCATCGCCTTCTTGCTTGAAATTATGGATTTCAAAAGTCGGTTTGAAATCTTGATGGCGGACAATATCTTTGAATAAAGTGCTTCTTAAGAAGAGCCCAGTATTAATTGCCCGTGGCAATCTTTCAATCCATCTTCCGGCGACTCAAGAAGAGTCATTGGGAATACCCTTAGCATAACAACATTATGAGACACGCCGGAATGTTGAAAAGGCTTGCGATGTATAGGACATTTTCAACGTGCTCATATGCATCTTCGTCCTGTTTCTCGAAAAAGGGTTAGCATGAAGCTCCCTCATAAATTGGTCTTTGATTTCAAACGGACATCCGCTCCAATTGCCGGTCTTACAAGACCCGCCCTTGTTCTCGCTCTTGTCAACGCCAAGTATTCCTCAAGAGTGAGGTCATCGATATTAACAACTTCCATGGTACACGAAAACTTGAAATTTGATCGTGAGAAAAGTTTAAAACGAAATGAAAGACTTAATATTAATCCTAAAATAACTCCCGGCGTAGCGCCAAAATGATGAGTGTCTAAATACTCATCATTTTTATCTTGTTAGAATGCCAAAACATCGAAAACACTCGAAACACATCAAAATGATAAAAATATCACAAACAAGTGTTTTATATGTTTTAAATGCAAAACATCAAAATCGATGAAAAGCGTATTAAGTTTGCATAATTGGCGCTTTAGTCCCCCAGTTACAAAAGTTGTCAAAATCGGTCCACAGTAATTCAAAAACTTGTAAAATATCATTTTAGGTCCATGAGATTCAAAAGTTGTCAAAATAAACCCTTTAAAGTTTAAAAATCACAAAATGACAACTTTAGTCCTTTAACTTTGAAAATTGTCAAAAATAGTCCTTGGTTAATTTAAAAGTGAAAATTATCAACTTTTAACCTTGTTCTATTTATAAATGACAAAATGGTCCTTATGATAAACTTTTGAGAAATTACAATATTGGTCCTTATAGTTTCTAAATTGGCGTTTGGTCCTGGATTTGTAAAAATGGAAATTATCAACAAAGGTCCTTGTACTAATCTTACTTGGCAGTTTTAGTCCTTATGAGAGCTTTGGAACATGTTCAAGATCAGCCCTTAACTTTAGCCAAATTGCAAATATGGTCCTTGTTGTTTAATTAAACCAAACGGACCTTATTATTAACTAAACCCAAGTCCAAGCCCAAATACCATGACCCGACCCAACTATTTAAATTCAAAAATACCGCCGGTACTGTTCACCTCCTTCACCAAAGCTGTTTAGCCAAAACCAGTGGTTTTAACCACTGGTTTTCACCTTTACACCTCACTAACACCACTTGAGTACCTTCCTTCCACCTCCACATCAATCCAACTCCAATTAATGCGAAAACCCACTCCTTGAAAAATGGCGCCAAAATCACCAATGGCAAAATCGATTATCGGATGATTTCAATGGTCAGGATTTGGTGGGAAATACTCAAGAGTGTCGACAAGAGATATTGGAAGTCAATAAATATCAAGGGTGAAGCTATGAAGAAACTATCTAGTGTAATTTTCAATTTTACTGTCGTTTTAGCTTAACTTTCAAATTTCAGTGTTTGTTTAAGCTTCAAGCTTTGTAATTTATGTTTTCAAGTTGAAATAAAACTTTTGTAAGCAATCAATTTCAGTTTCAAGCCTTATATCAAGTTATGCAATTTTCTTATTATTCAAAAATCTCAATAAGTTGAAATGTTGTTAGAAACTGTTAGTTTGGACTGAGAAGCACATATAAGCTCCTTATAAAGCTTATTAAAGCTTTTAGATATCTTAAAAGCAGTATTAGTAGCCAAAATCGAAAATTCACAAAATACTAATTAAATAGCTTAAAAATAAAAATCCATGGTTCAAGGTTCAAGAAAGTGGAGCGGGATATATTTGGATGGTCTTGGGTTAGTGCTTATTGGGAAGCTATAGGTTGTGTTTGTGACCTTGGTTCCTGTTCTCGGTTCATAGCCACTTGTAAGCCTTTTTTTCAATTTGGCATTTATGTGTTTTGGTAGTTCATTAGTTTTAATATCTATTTCTTGTTGTTCACTCAGTGATAGTTAAGTCATATTAAGCTTTAAAACTAGTTGTTTGTTGTTTCAAATTTGTAGTTTGCAAAACTTTATTTTCACAAGTCTTATTAGCATAATTAGTAATTCAATTTTATGTTATTAATATTGTTGTTTTATGTTTATTAGTTCTTCTTTAATGAAATCATAAGGTTTATAATCATGTTCATGGTGCGAATCTTTGTTATCTTTTGAAAACACCAAATCGGTCACATAAAAGGGTGTTTGGTTTTATTTGTTTCTTGTATTAAAGTGCATGCGATACTTTGGTTTTGTTTATTCTAAGTCATACTTGGTCTAAAGAACTCAAAGAAACCTTAAAATCTGTGCTTGTTATAGTAAAAGTCAAAAGTACCTTAATTCTCACTTAGCTTGTTAACTGTTGGATTTTAGCCTATCAGATTCACCATACTAGCTTAGAGTCTTATAATTTAGCTTAATCTCCTCTTATTCTAGCTTAATATATCATAGTCAGTCCTTAGAATTGATTTAAAACTCAATAAAGTCAACTTAGTTATTTTCAAAAAGTCAAAATGATACCTTGTGCACCAGTTTTACTAGTTCTTTCATAAGCTTCACTGAGCTTGTTATTTGTCAAACCTTGTGATTCTTGGTACTTTGGGAAGCTAACCTGGTCCTTTTCAAGTTACAAGTTTTAAATTTCCATTTGGAGCTTATTCACTAGGCTGCATGAGCTTATCATTTTGTCCCAACTCAAGTCAAGATTAAGCGAGTTTTACTCGATGTTTTGTCGAGTTTTAAAATAGCTTCTCACAAGCTCATAAGAGCTTATCATTTCGAGTTTTGGTTTATACACTCTCACCAGGTCTAATACAAGTTCCAATAATTGCTTTTCGGTTTAGCTTATTTTGTGTTACGTGCATAAGCTTAAAGTAGTATACCAAAATCTGTTTTGCTCATCAAGCTCAAACATCAAATCTGTGTTAAACTTGTAATCCAGAGGTCATGGTTTGTTGTTTTAGTTGAAATAGAGTTCTCATAGCTTATTATAGCTTGTATATAGGTTTGGTGCTTGTTGTGTCCTTCTAGCTTATCATAAGTGCTTATTTATAAGCGATTGCCGCTAGATTGCTTATTTCTCCAAACAAGCCCATGTTTTTCTATTTTCCTAGATTCTACATATTAAAATAGACTTTTCCTGAAATTTTCATAATTTTTCATAACTGTTTGCTATTTTCTTAATTAAAAGCAGTTTTAGGCATTTTAAATAGCTTTTAATACTAATAAATTATAAAAGTTCAAAAAATGATTTTTCAATTTTCTTAGGTTAAGATAAATATAAAAGTAATAAAAGTATTTTTCCATAATTTTCTTAGTTTAAAAAGTATTTTTAGCATTTTAATTAGTTTTAAATAGTTTTAAATTAATAATAAATACATAATAAGTCTAAAAATATATTTTTAGTTTTAAAATAAGTTTTATCATATTTTAGATTTTTCCAAGTTATAATTTCATTTTCTAGGTTAATTTTGTATTTTCTTGTATTTTAGTGCATTTTAAATACTTAATAAATAGTTTTAATTAATAATAATTAAATAAATAGTTGTAAAATAATTTTCTTTTTCTAATAATTTTCTTTTATTATTAGGATTGTAAAAATATCATTTTCATATTTATAGGTCTTTTATTTCTTTAAAACTCACATTTTATTTTGTACGTTTACGTAATTTTATTTTAAACGTAAGTTTTAAGTTTTAGGTTTTAAACGTTCATCACTTTAAAAATAGTGATAGCGTTTATTTAATAGATTTTATCTTTTATTTCTTTTAATTTGCATTTAAGTCGCTTTAATTTGTAAATCTTTTCTTTAGGTAATTTTCCATCCAAAACCTTATCGATCACTATCCTTAGTGATCATTCTACCATCGATCAAGTGTTTATTACACCAATTCATCCTCCGTGGGACTTAACGACCAGAATTCCTATATTCCTCGATCTTAATTGCATTTGTGTTTAAAGTTGTTTTAAGTCTGTTTGACTTATTGTTTAGCACGAGATCAAATTTTGGCGCCACGGGAGGTTGTAAGCGTGTTTCTAGCATTTTCGGACCCGCACTTGCACATATACCACAGTTTGTAAAAGTTTTCGTAAAGTTAATATAAATCAAAAGTTCATTAACACTTTTCCTAAAGTGTTAAAACCCAAAACAATATAAAACAACAAAACAATCGTAACGTTTTCTAGTTTGTGTTTCTTTTAAGGTGATTCTTAAAGAGATACGATTTGGTTAAGCGGACGATACCAAAAATATTTTCCAAAAGTTTTAAACCCTTTGCACAAATCATACCTACGTCTTTTCAAGTGGTACTTAATATACATAAAATCAACCACCGCAAATCAAGGCGATTGCACTACCTAGCGGGGTGCGACCATTAATAAGTTCCCGAACATCGATTTAAAACTTGCCTTTGTGTCACTTGTGATTTGGTGTACCTTTTTCAAAAAGCCATTTCATTTGTGATTATTGGTTAAGTTCACTTGTGTTTTGCCTCATTTGTTTTGAAAATTGATTTTTATACTTAGTGCATGCGCTCGTTCTTCGAGTTCTACAAGTCCACTTTCGAACTTGGAAACATTCCTCAGACGTAGAGGACGTTCGGCTCCTTCACCGTGATCGAGGCGTCTACCACCACCACCACCGTCGAAATGGCGAAGACAAACCCATGAATGAGCTTCTCCAAGCACCCATCGAGGGTTACGGAGATGCCATTGTTGTCCCACCATTGTGGTCGATACCTTCGAGCTCAAAACCGGGTTACTTAATCTAGTAACCCAAAGCCAATTCTATGGTTTTGGCGGGATGATCCTCATGCACACATTCGATGGTTCAATAAAATTGCATCAACCATCAAGTACAAGAATGTCCCCACGAAGCTATCAAGCTTCTTCTCTTCCCATTTTCTCTGAGGACAAGCCGGAATTGGCTTGAGAAACAACCCCTCGTTCTATAGAGACATGGGAAGATCTAGTTACCAAGTTTGTTAACGAGTTCTATCCTCCATCCCGAACCACAAGTCTTAAGAATGAGATAATGAAATTTTCTCGAGATTTGATGAATCATTCGGGAGGCATGGGATCGTTACAAAGAATTGCTCGCAAGTGTCCACATCATGGTTTTACCGAGTTAATGCAAATGGATACTTTCTATAATGGTGCGAGACAAGGCGACCAAGACTCTCTAAATGCCTCCATGGAGGTAATTTCCTTAGCAAAACCACCAAAGAAGCCTTACAAATCATTGAAAACAAGTCCCGGTCCGTCCTTTCCGCACTAAGACATATCAAAATCGGTCTAATCTTGGACCTTCTACTTCATCTCATGTGAGTACATCTAGCACCGATGCTAAGATTGATAAACTCACAGATATTGTTCGAGCTTTGGTTCTTGCTAACCAAAGAAAGTCACCTTCACTCAAACACCATCACATGGTGAAGTGAAGAAAGTTGAAGTTTGTGTCACTTGTGGTGGTCCTCATGCATACTACAACTGTCATCGCCACCGATGGTAGTCCGTTTGAAGCAAATGCTATAGCCGGTACTTCAAATCAAGGAGGTAATCAATACCGTCCTCAAAATGAACCAAGTTACCGTGCTAACACTTATCGAGCACCACCGGTTTTAACCAAAATCCTAACTAGGAATCGAATCAACCTAGAATGAACCAAGGTTATCAAAACCAAGGTAATTTCTATCCGGACCCAATCAAGGTTTCCAACAACAAGGAACCTTCATCAAAACAATTTCAATCGTGGGAATCAATTTCATGGGAATGTGAATCCTAATCAAGGAATTTTCAACAACAAGGTCATAATCAAAACATCCGACCTCAAAATTTCCTCTAATCCACCTCCGTCATTACTCCTCCGGGACCATCATCGATGAGTTCTTGAAGCGGTTTATGAAATCCCAAGATGAGATGAGCAGTTGTTGGTCGGTCGGATCGGCGATCTCAAGAAGTCTTTAAATGATCAACCCTCGGGCTCGGAAAACTTCCGAGCAACACGATCGCTAACCCGAGGGGCGATGCTAAAGCGATCACGACCGTAAGTGGTGTTTCATACAATGGACCCGCTATTCCTACTACCTCTTCTTCTTCTCTTCCAAAGGTAGTGGAAAGTGAACCTCGACTCACAATGGACCTCGACTCCAATGCCCCTCCTCCGTGGCAATGAGTCAAGTTACCAAGGAAACAAAGGACAAGGAACTTCCTATTGATAATGGAAGTACCACACAAGTCCTACCTTCGGTAGTCCATCCTCAAGTTGTCCGAAACCCAAGTCTAATCCGGAGTTGTTTTTGAACCACCGTAGCTCCCATTGAAAATACCAAATCCAAATCTTCTATTCCATATCCATCACGTTTGAATGAGCAAAAGCTCCGTGAAAAGCTAGTCATCAAATGGACAAATTTTTCCAAATTTTCCAAGAGTTACATTTTGACATAAGCTTTGCGGATGCTATCATCTTGATGCCCAAGTTTGCATCAACTCTCAAACACATGTTAAGCAACAAGGAAAAGTTGTTTGAAATGGCTAAAACTCCTCTTAACGAGAGCGCTGCAGTTATTCCTAAAAAGCTTCGAGAAAAGCTTGGAGATCACGGGAAATTTCTCTTACCTTGTGTATTCCGGGAATGGTTGAATGCTTTGCCCTAGCGAGATCTTGGTGCAAGCATTAATCTTATGCCATATTCGGTGTGGAAGAAACTTTCTCTTAGGAACTTACTCCTACATGCATGACTCTCGAGCTTGCGGATCGTACAATATCCGTCCTCTTGGCATTGCCGAGGGCGTATTTGAAAGTAGGAAAGTTCCATTTTCCGGTGACTTCGTGGTTGTTGATTTTGATGCCGATCATCGGGTTCCTCTCATTGTTGGTCGAGGATTCACGAGAGCGGGCCGTGCTCTCATAGATGTATTTGAGCAAGAAATCACATTACGTGTTGGTAATGAAGTCGTCACTTTTAACCTTGATCAAACTTGAGGTACTCCGCAAATTATGATTACGAATCGGTTAACCGAATAGATATCATTGATGTTGCTTCGAAGAGTACTCTCAAGAAGTTCTTGGTTATGATCATAATTCTTGAGTGATAATCTCACTCATTCATCTCAACCTATCATCGCCAATTCTACTCCTTCTCTCACCCCATTTGAGGAAAGTGACTTCATCTTAGAAGAGATTGAAGCCTACTTATCCAAGTGATTCATTCCATGGGAAATTGATCACGCTCAATTGACATTGAGGAGACATACTTCTCATTGAGAAGTTGCTTAATGATGATCCATCATCCACCCTCACTCTAGTGATTCAATTCTAATGAGATTAATCGGAGGAGATATTCTTCTTGAGAAATTGTTAAATCATGACATTTCTTCTCCTCTCCTCCCATCAAACTTCATAACAAGGAAGTCAAGTCGGTTGAGAAAGCGAAGAATTTCACGAGGTTGAGCTTAAGGACTTACCACCTCATCTCGAGTATGCATTTCTTGAAGGTGATGATAAATTACCGGTCATTATTGCTAGAGATTTGAGTAAAGATGAAAAAGTCGCTCTCATAAAAATCTTGAAGTCACACAAGCAAGCAATTGCTTGGAAACTCTCCGACATCAAAGGTATAAACCACGAGTTTTGTACTCACAAAATCTTGATGGAGGATGACTTCAAGCCAGCAGTTCAACATCGAGAAGAGTAAATCCAAAATCCATGATGTTATCAAACAAGAGGTTATCAAACTTCTTGATGCGAGGATTGATTTACCCGATCTCGACAGTCCTTGGGTTAGCCCAATTCATTGTGTTCGAAAAAGGGTGGCATAGCTGTTATCACAAATGAAGATAACGAGTTAATTCCAACTCGTGCAGTTACGGGATGGCGTGTGTGCATTGACTATCGTAAGTTGAATGGCGCCACCGAAAAGACCATTTTCCTCTACCCTTTATGGACCAAATGCTTGAGAGATTAGCGGGGAATGAATACTATTGTTTCCTTGATGGTTTCTCGGGGTACTTTCAGATTCCCATTGATCCAAAGGATCAAGATAAAACCACATTCACCGCCCATACGGAACTTTTGCCTATAGGCGTATGCCTTTTGGCTTATGTAATGCTCCCGCACGTTCCAACGATGTATGATGGCCATTTTCCACGACATGATCGGAAACAATGGAGGTGTTTATGGATGACTTCTCGGTCATTGGGGATTCATTTCAAACATGTCTCTCCCATTTAGATAAAATGCTTCAAAGGTGTGAAGACACCAATCTTTGTCTAAAGCGGGAGAAAAGTCACTTTATGGTCAAAGAAGGCATAGTCCTTGGCCATAAGATTTCAAAGAACGGGATTGAGGTAGATAGAGCAAAAGTCGATGTTATTGCTAAATTACCTCATCCTACTACCGTTAAAGGTATTAGGAGTTTTTTGGGTCATGCCGGTTTCTATCGTAGATTCATTCAAGATTTTTCCAAAATCGCCCGACCTATGACCCATCTTCTTGAAAAGGATGCTCCTTTTATCTTCTCACCCGAGTGCATCATAGCTTTTGAAACATTGAAGAAAAAGCTTCTTGAAGCACCCATTCTCGTTGCTCCCGTGGGACTTGCCTTTTGAGCTCATGTGCGATGCAAGTGATTTTGCTATCGGCGCGGTCTTAGGGCAACGAAGAAACAAGCATTTTCACCTATTCACTACGCAAGTAAAACTATGATGAAGCTCAAACTCATTACACCACCACGAAAAAGAGCTATTAGCCGTGGTGTATGCATTTGAGAAGTTTCGGCCGTACTTAATCTTGACCAAATGTGTAGTGTATACGGATCACTCGGCTCTTAAATATCTCTTTGCAAAACAAGATGCAAAGCCGAGATTGCTCGTTGGGTTCTCCTCCTTCAAGAATTTGATATTATCATACGTGATAAAAAGGAGCCGAGAACACAGTCTGCGATCATCTGTCTAGATTAGAAAACCCTCACCAAGATGTTTTCGAGAAAAAGGAAATAAATGAAACATTTCCTCTCGAGACACTCAATGCGGTTTCTTTTCGTGGAAACTCTTCTACCCCATGGTTTGCTGACTTTGCAAATTACCATGCGGGTAACTTCATTATGAAAGGGATGTCGACCCAGCAGAAGAATAAATTCTTCAAGGATGTTAAACACTATTTCTGGGACGACCCTTTCTTATTCAAAATCTGTGCGGATCAAGTCATCCGACGGTGTGTTTATGGACAAGAAGCTCTTGACATTCTCAAAGCTTGCCATCTTTGGACCCACGGGGCCATCATAGTCCAAACTACACCGCCAAAAGGTGTTTGATTCGGGTTCTATTGGCCCACAATCTATAAAGATGCCCACGATTTTGTCAAAACTTGTGATGCTTGTCGTCATGGAAACATATCTCAAAGGAATGAAATGCCACAAAATGCCATTCAAGTTTGTGAGATATTTGACATCCGGGGTATTGATTTTATGGGGCCATTTCCATCGTCTCGTGGTAACAAGTACATACTCGTGGTCATTGACTATTTGTCGAAATGGGTTGAAGCAAAAGCTTTACCTACAAATGATGCCCGAGTAGTTGTGAAATTTTGAAAGCTCTCTTTGCGGTTTGGAACTCCTCGTGCAATAATCGGTGATCGTGGTACACATTTTGTAATGACCAATTTGATCGTGTCATGCAAAAGTATGGTGTTACCCACCGCCTATCTCTGCATACCACCCCAAACAAGTGGGCGGTGGAAGTTTCAAATCGTGGTATTAAAAGAATACTTGAAAGGACGGTGAGGTGAAAATCGTGCATCTGGTCGGATAAACCGGATGACGACACGGGCTTTTCGTACGACTTACAAAACACCAATTGGGTGTACTCCATACAAGCTAGTGTACGGAAAAGCATGTCATCTTCCGATTGAACTAGAGCACAAGGCTTCTTGGGCCTTAAAGCATGCAAACTTCGATATCTGAGACGGTAGGTGATCATAGAAAAGTTCAAATGAATGAACTAAATGAACTTCGTGATCAAGCTTATGAGAACTCTTTGATCTACAAACAAAAGACAAAGAAGATTCATGACTCTAAAATCAAGAACCGCGTTTTCAACGTTGGTGATCGAGTCCTTCTTTTCAACTCTAGATTGAAGATTTTCTGGAAAGCTTAAGTCCCATTGGTGCGGTCCATTTACTATCACTAAGGTTTATCCTTATGGTACCATTGAGTTATCTCAACCGATGGTCCAAATTTTAAAGTAAATGGTCATCGATTAAAGCATTACTTTGGAGAGGACATTCCCCGTGGTTGTCCGGATTTACAAACATTCCCCATGAACCAATGAATGCGGGATCGAGTCAAGCTAGTGACTCGGGAATCAAAAATAGTAGCACACACAATATGGGTTTTCACCCATGTTTACATTTTCTTATCCCTTTCTATCACCCTAGTGTGGGGAGTTTTTCCCATTGTTGTATATTCTCAATCTTTCTTAAAAAAAAAAAAAAAAAAAAAAAATATATTCTAAATAATGGCCGTAGTATTTCCCTTTTATGTTCTTTGTTTCGGCATAACCGCGGTACTTTGAATATTGAGGGCAATATTCATTTCTAAGTGTGGGGGAATTCTCACGAATTTCATCATGTAATTATTTCACCCAATTCCCGTTTTGGCCAAAATTTTTTTGGAGTAAGTGTTTTCACTTACTCGGCAAATGGTAATCATCCACCATGTCTAACCCACATAAGGATTGGCTAATCCAGAGCAAACGGCTCTTGGTAAAGATATCTCAAATCCGTTTATGGCTTGCAATTTGCCTAAAATTGTATGGTGTTCAACTCACCATATCTTTAAACTAGTGAAAAGTTGGCTAGCCCGCAAGTTTATGGCTTGTGGTAAAGGCGATGGAAAATCCATAATTGGTAATCGGCTCACCAAAGATAATATTGATAATTTATCTAAGAGTTGGCTAGTCCGAAAGTGCGACACGGTAAAGACAAATCAAATCCGTTGAAAAGCTTATGATTTGCTCAAAATCATTTGGTTATCGTTGTACCATGGTTCTTACTTGAACTGAAACAATTGGCTACTCCGAAGTAATGGCTTTTGGTAAAGAGATAAAATCCATTATGTTTTCTCAAATCATTGCTAGGGACTAGCAATATCTTAGTGTGGGGATTGATGAGTGTCTAAATACTCATCATTTTTATCTTGTTAGAATGCCAAAACATCCGAAAACACTCGAAACACATCAAAATGATAAAAATATCACAAACAAGTGTTTTATATGTTTTAAATGCAAAACATCAAAATCGATGAAAACGTATCAAGTTTGCATAATTGGCGCTTTAGTCCCCAGTTACAAAAGTTGTCAAAATCGGTCCACGGTAATTCAAAAACTTGTAAAATATCATTTTAGGTCCATGAGATTCAAAAGTTGTCAAAATAAACCCTTTAAAGTTTAAAAATCACAAAATGACAACTTTAGTCCTTTAACTTTGAAAATTGTCAAAATAGTCCTTGGTTAATTTAAAAGTGAAAATTATCAACTTTTAACCTTGTTCTATTTATAAATGACAAAATGGTCCTTATGATAAACTTTTGAGAAATTACAATATTGGTCCTTATAGTTTCTAAATTGATGTTTTGGTCCTGGATTTGTAAAATGGAAATTATCAACAAAGGTCCTTGTACTAATCTTACTTGGCGGTTTAGTCCTTATAAGAGCTTTGGAACATTGTCAAGATCAGTCCTTAACTTTGGCCAAATTGCAAATATGGTCCTTGTTGTTTAATTAAACCAAACGGACCTTATTATTAACTAAACCCAAGTCCAAGCCCAAATACCATGACCCGACCCAACTATTTAAATTCAAAAATACCGCCGGTACTGTTCACCTCCTTCACCAAAGCTGTTTAGCCAAAACCAGTGGTTTTAACCACTGGTTTTCACCTTTACACCTCACTAACACCACTTGAGTACCTTCCCCTTCCACCTCCACACAAATCCAACTCCAATTAATGCAGAAAACCCACTCCTTGAAAAAATGGCGCCAAAAATCACCACTTGGCAAATCTGATTATCTGGATGATTTCAATGGTCAGGATTTGGTGGGAAATACTCAAGAGTGTCGACAAGAGATATTGGAAGTCAATAAATATCAAGGGTGAAGCTATGAAGAAACTATCTAGTGTAATTTTCAATTTTACTGTCGTTTTAGCTTAACTTTCAAATTTCAGTGTTTGTTTAAGCTTCAAGCTTTGTAATTTATGTTTTCAAGTTGAAATAAAACTTTTGTAAGCAATCAATTTCAGTTTCAAGCCTTATATCAAGTTATGCAATTTTCTTATTATTCAAAAATCTCAATAAGTTGAAATGTTGTTAGAAAGTTGTTAGTTTGGACTGAGAAGCACATATAAGCTCCTTATAAAGCTTATTAAAGCTTTTAGATATCTTAAAAGAATTATTAGTAGCCAAAATCGAAAATACACAAAATACTAATTAAATAGCTTAAAATAAAAATCCATGGTTCAAGGTTCAAGAAAGTGGAGCAGATATATTTGGATGGTCTTGGGTTAGTGCTTATTGGGAAGCTATAGGATGTGTTTGTGACCTTGGTTCGTGTTCTCGGTTCATAGCCACTTGTAAGCCTTTTTTTCAATTTGGCATTTATGTGTTTTGGTAGTTCATTAGTTTTAATATCTATTTCTTGTTGTTCAAGAGTGATAATTAAGTCATATTAAGCTTTAAAACTAGTTGTTTGTTGTTTCAAATTTGTAGTTTGTAAAACTTTATTTTCACAAGTCTTATTAGCATAATTAGTAATTCAATTGTTTTATGTTATTAATTGTTGTTTTATGTTTATTAGTCTTATTTAATGAAATCATAAGGTTTATAATCATGTTCATGGTCTGAATCTTTGTTATCTTTTGAAAAACACCAAATCAGTCACATAAAAGGGTGTTTGGTTTTATTTGTTTTACTGTATTAAAGTCTGTGCAGTACTTTGGTTTTGTTTATTCTAAGTCATACTTGGTCTAAAGAACTCAAAGAAACCTTAAAATCCTGTGCTTGTTATAGTAAAAAGTCAAAAGTACCTTAATTCTCACTTAGCTTGTTAACTGTTGGATTTTAGCCTATCAGATTCACCATACTAGCTTAGAGTCTTATAATTTAGCTTAATCTCCTCTTATTCTAGCTTAATATATCATAGTCAGTCCTTAGAATTGATTTAAAACTCAATAAAGTCAACTTAGTTATTTTCAAAAGTCAAAATGATACCACATGCACCGCTTTTACTAGTTCTTTCATAAGCTCACTGAGCTTGTTATTTGGTCAAACCTTGTGATTCTTGGTACTTTGGGAAGCTAACCTGGTCCTTTTCAAGTTACAAGTTTAAAATTTCCATTTGGAGCTTATTCACTAGGTGCATGAGCTTATCATTTTGTCCCAAGTAAGTCAAGATTAAGCGAGTTTTACTCGATGTTTTGTCGGTTTTAAAATAGCTTCTCACAAGCTCATAAGAGCTTATCATGGTCTGAGTTTTGGTTTATACACTCTCAACCAGGTCTAATACAAGTTCCAATAATTGCTTTTCGGTTTTAGCTTATTTTGTGTTACGTGCATAAGCTTAAAGTAGTATACCAAATTCTGTTTTGCTTATTTAAGCTCAAACATCAAATCTGTGTTAAACTTGTAATCCAGAGGTCATGGTTTGTTGTTTTAGTTGAAATAGAGTTCTCATAGCTTATTTATAGCTTGTATATAGGTTTGGTGCTTTTTGTGTCCTTCTAGCTTATCATAAGTGCTTATTTATAAGCGATCACAACGCTAGATTGCTTATTTCTCCAAACAAGCCCATGTTTTTCTATTTTCCTAGATTCTACATATTAAAATAGACTTTTCCTGAAATTTTCATAATTTTTCATAACTGTTTGCTATTTTTCTTAATTAAAAAGCAGTTTTAGGCATTTTAAATAGCTTTTAATACTAATAAATTATAAAAGTTCAAAAAATGATTTTTCAATTTTCTTAGGTTAAGATAAATATAAAAGTAATAAAAAGTATTTTTCCATAATTTTCTTAGTTTAAAAAGTATTTTTAGCATTTTAATTAGTTTTAAATAGTTTTAAATTAATAATAAATACATAATAAGTCTAAAAATATATTTTTAGTTTTAAAATAAGTTTTATCATATTTTAGATTTTTCCAAGTTATAATTTCATTTTCTAGGTTAATTTTGTATTTTCTTGTATTTTAGTGCATTTTAAATACTTAATAAATAGTTTTTAATTAATAATAAATAAATAAATAGTTTTAAAAATAATTTTCTTTTCTAATAATTTTCTTTTATTATTAGGATTGTAAAAATATCATTTTCATATTTATAGGTCTTTTATTTCTTTAAAACTCACGTTTTATTTTGTACGTTACGTAATTTTATTTTAAACGTAAGTTTTAAGTTTTAGGATTTAAACGTTCATCACTTTAAAAATAGTGATAGCGTTTATTTAATATCTTTTATCTTTTATTTCTTTTAATTTGCATTTAAGTCGCTTTAATTTATAGATCTTTTCTTTAGGTAATTTTCCATCAAAACCTTATCGATCACTATCCTTAGTGATCATTCTACCATCCGATCAAGTGTTATTACACCAATTCATCCTCCGTGGGACTTAACGACCTAGAATTCCTATATTCCTCGATCTTAATTGCATTTGTGTTTAAATTCTTGTTTTAAGTCAAATCGCATTTGACTTGACGCAGTAACCTTCTATTTCTTCGTATTTTGCGCTAGATTTGTTTGGTTACGGCGTAACCTTATGAGTGGTTACGTCGTAGTCTTCAATAAAATCGGTTACGCCGTAGTAGATGCGATGTTACGACGTAAGTATCGGCGTGGAACCTCATTTGACCTAATATAGTTACGTCAGAACCTTTGGGAAGAGTTACGCCGTAACCTTCTGATAAGTTGGTTTTCTGAGTCACGCAATAGTTACGGCGTAATGTGAGAGACGAGTTACGCCGTAACTTCTTTAAAGTAGCATACTGTGATAAATCTTTAGATAATTCTCCAATTCCGCGTCTCTTTAGCTCCAATGCTCGTAATTTACCTGAAAGTGGAAAACAATGGAAAACAAGTGTAAATCCATATAAATGATATAAATTACAAGCATTATCGGGGGAAATTGACACTTAACATTCAGGACCATTTGATGTTATCAATCATAATCATCCTTACCTCGAAATTGGTCAAAATTGGTCAAATTCTAGTTTTTTCATCTTAAAGCCTTTAGGATATTCTCCAAAACATTATCCTAAGTCACTATATGATCTCTAGGATCATTTAGCTCCATTTGACACTCTCATAATCTTTAGCGTCATCTTTGTTCATTCATTGGTACTCATACAAGTTCCAATTTCTTCCATAAAAGGCAATCATTAGATACATCACTCATTACCCTTAAGTATTTAAGCACATCTTCATTTAAGACACTTAGATGAACTGAAACACTCAAGAAGAAATAGGCATTAGACCTTACAAACATCATTGCTATCTTTTCTTAGCTGCTGAGAGACGGATCCCTAGAATTAGCCTAGGCGGATCCCTCATTGGA